>WBNM01045764.1:285750-330402 GCA_013399055.1 Ramphastos sulfuratus
TATTTAGAGTTTTGCTCCTCTATCCGATACACTCAGTAAAATATTATTGCCAGTCTTTATTTTATTTTTTTTATATGGTATACACGAGGTCTTAAAAGTTTATAATTTGATTGTCAGCTTGACAACCAAGTGGCTCTGGATTTATTTGTTTTGGTGCCAGAATCAATAAAAAGATATTATTAAAAGTAAATATTCGTCACAAAATGGATTTCCTTACTTGTGTATTTAATGGCATTGAAGGGCCTCTGCACATTTCACATTCTATTTAATCATCGATAGGCAGGGGAGAATGATGATTAACTAGGACTGAGCAGGCAATTTCTTTCTCTTTTTTAGTTTTCTCTTTCCTCGTCGTTCTTAAGTAGCCGATGTTGGAAGGGACACGAGACAGACTCGCACACTTGCTGGGAAGAAGCTCGTCGCTGTCACCGACGTGGAGACGAGCTATGCATGGAGGACGAGCAGAAAGGAGCCATTGGCATTGGCCGCGACAGATCCAAGGCACTCAGATTAATTTTGTGTGTGTGTGTGACTGTGTGTGATTGTGTTATTTAAACCAAATGCTAAGAGAAGTCTACCTTTTGCTGACTGGTGCCGGTCAGTTACCTCCCAATTAAAGGCCTTTTTTTTTTTTTCTCCAATCAGTGGGTTTACTCTTTTTAAGAAAGCACTTTAGCTAAAGCAATGCTTCTTCAGTGCTATAGTTCCTGTCCATAGAGGGTTACCCAAAGCGTGTTTTCCTTCGTACGTCACAAAACAAAACTGTACATGATATGTATTATAGGATGTATGCAGCATGGTCGGTTTTGTTTGCTCTTGGGTTTGGTTTTGGTTTGATTTTCTTTTTTTCTTTCTCTTTTCTCTCTCATCCCTTTTTTTTTTTCTTTCATGTTTTTTCTTTTTTTCTTTTTTTCTTTTTTTTTCTGAACGGAACTGGAAACAGCAACATGTTTGCTCAGCAACTAATCAGGGACAATTTAAACAGCCATAACATACCATACATGCTGTCTAATCAGGAAAAAAAAAAAAAGAAAAAGAAATAAACAAAACTAAAGAACAAGGGGAAAAAAACCAACAAACAAAATCCCAAGGAAACCAACCAAAAAAAATTAATAAAAAACCAACATACACAACATGTAAATTATTGCACAAGAGAAAGGCTCAAAGTTTGCGTAAAATGCAATAGTATTGCCCCGATACAGATCATGCATTCAAACGGTGAGAACAAAAAAGAAATTAAACAAGGTGTGCTGGTGACAAGCACTTTCCAAATATCCTTAGCTTCCATGATTTCCATCACAAGGGACTAGAAAACCTCTACAGGGATGTGGGATGGGGAAGGGATGAGGGTGGGCATAGGGCATGGGGCAGGGGGGTGTTACGAATATACCTCTATTCAGTTTTTATCTCGTTATTCAAGACTCGATCACTGTGCCATTTTTTCATGTGTTTCTCCAGGGTACTGTACACGCTAAAAGGCATCTTACAAATCTCGCATTTGTAAACGTCCTTTCCCACCTGCCCGTGTGTTTTCATGTGCCGGGTGAGCTTGCTACTCTGGGCGCAGGCGTAGTTGCAAAGCTCACACTTATACGGCCTCTCGCCCGTGTGGCTCCGTCTGTGGACGGTGAGATTACTACAGTTCTTGAAGACCTTCCCACAGTACTCACAAGTGTCGCTGCGTCTGCCCTCTTTTGAGCTGGGCCTGCCAGGGCCCGGGCCACTAATATGTGGGGTGCTCCCTCCGCTTCCCGTGCCACTGCGGCCTGAGATCCCTCCGTCCAGCTCACCCGGCGGCGTGGAGAAGCGCAGGCTGCCATTCTCCGAGGAGTGCTCGGAAGAGGAGGCGAAGGGCGATTGTCGCGAGTCGCCGAAGCTGAGGAAGGGGTCCTTCAGCTGCCGGGAGGCGGCATAGCCCGCTAGCCACTGGGAGTAAACGTTCTCGGTGTTGGGCATGGCAGCAGGCGGCAGGTCGAACTCCTTCTCCAGCTTGATGCGTTTGGAGAAGGGGCTCAGGGAGCTGGGGCTACCCAGAAGCAGCTTTTTGGAAAGGCCTCCCGAGGCAGACTCCCCTGGGGAGCAGCCCCGGCCATTGACCGCCCCTTCGTCGATGCGGTCAGACTCGCCGGCCACTGAGTCTTCATCACAAGTGTCCCTGTGCACCTCAGGCTCGGGGAGGTGGCCCCGCTTGTGTTTCTCCCCCAGGACCTGGTGGAAGGCCTCACTGAAGTGCTGCATGGAGCTCAAGACCATGCCCTGCATGACATCCGGCATCGATCTGCCCTCCTCACTGGCCCGTGAGTTGTTTTCATGGTGCCGGGCTGCCTCCAGGCTCATCCCAAAGCCGTAGTCCGGCCTGTCACTCTCGTTCAAGTCCTCCTCCTCTTCCTCCTCCTCCTCCTCTTCCTCCTCTTCCTCTTCCTCCTCTTCCTCATCCCCATTCTCAGGAATCATGTTGGGATCATTCTCACTCTTGAACTTGGCCACCACAGACTTGAGGGCACTGCTGGCGCTGCCCACCAGGTCACTGGTGCCCGGCTCAGGGGAGCTGGCAGTGGAGAGCCCATCATCTGACTTTACAGTCATGGGGGAGGACTTGTGCATGTGTGTCTTCATGTGGCGCTTCAGTTTGCTGGCCTGCGTGCAGGCGTGGTCACAGAGGTTGCACTTGTAGGGCTTCTCTCCAGTGTGGCTCCGGCGGTGGACCACCAGGTTGCTCTGAAATTTGAAGGTCTTCCCACAGAACTCACAGGACTTGGACTTCATGGGCGGTTGAGAGGGAGGAGGAGCAGACTGCAGAGGAGGAAGGGGTGGCGTGGCCAGGAATGGGGGCTTGTTGCCAGGCTGGAAGGGCTGCAGCAACCTTTGCATAGGGCTGGGCCGACTCGGGGACAATGGCGGGCTGGAGGTGTTGCCGGCCAGCTCCCGCAGCCTCCGGGAGAAATCCATAGCGGGGGGCTCCATTGCCATGGGGTTCAGTCGCAGCACCCTGTCAAAGGCACTAGGGTGATGGGTGGCCAGAGCCATTTCTTCCGCACCCAGGCGCTCAATGCGATGCGGATCCAAATGGTGCCTTGGGGGAGGGCTAAAGAGGGGCGGTGTGGGTGGGAAACGCCCTTCTCCCAGCCCCGACGCCTCCCTTGAGACCGAGCCAGGTATTCTGAGCAGGTTAAAAGGGTTATTGTCTGCAATGTGAATCCCATGGAGAGGTGGCTGGGAAGGGCACTCTGCACCTAGTCCTGTTGGGATACCAACCCGTGGCGTCAGGGGGCTGCCGTGCTCGCTTTCTAGGTAGATCCGTAAGCCATGCGTGTTCTGTGCGTGCTGCAAGAGGAACCAGGCGCTGTTGAAAGGCTGTTTACAAGTCGTACACGTGTAGCTGCTGGGCTCATCTTTACCTGCAAAATAACACAACAAGCAGCGTCAATCTCCAGCCATCCACCAGCAGGGTGAGAGCTCACCTCCCCCCCTAAGCTACTCTCCTCCAGGATGCTCAGCTGAGAGTTGGAGAAGGGACATCCCAGCTCAGTCACAGGCAGTGGACAGGGGACACAGGAGCAGGTAAGGGCCATGGTGGGGAAGTCCAAATCCACCCAGTGTGCACCTATTTCCTCCCATCATCTCCAGCCCAGGGGTCAAAACCAAGTTCCATCAGGTAATCGCAATAAAAATTGTATTAAAAAGCCAAAATTAAGTCAGTTGACGGCAGCTGCAACCCCAGCAGATGCCATGCTGTAAGACGCTGCTAACATTTAAACTGGGAAGAAAATAAATATAAAATAAATAAAATATGCAATACAACACAATAAATAAAATAAAATAATAAATATATCTCCTTCTGAAAAGCACCACAGAAAATCCCATACATGGGTCAAAAGCAGCAATCCAAAGCAACACAACTGCTATCAAGCTGGGCATCATCACGCTGCTAGCCTCCTCCTTATTTTGAGAAAACTAACAATGTGTACAGAATTAGGCACCATGTCCTGCGCCTTAGCAAAGATTCATCTTGAGGGCAGCAGGAGGAAAAAAAGGGGGAAATGCAATAAAACAGAGCATGGGACAGAGAGAGAGGAAGGCAGAGAGAGCAGCAACACAGCCAGAGAAAGAGCTGGAGAGAGGCCAAGAGGCCTGGCCGAACGCCCTGCCGGAGTCGCATTATTTCTGTCACACTGAAAAGAAGCTGAGGATGGTAAATGCCACTTTGGCAAGTAGTGAGCTAACTCTATTTAATGATAATTTATTTTTGGAGATAACACGGACATTATAAAAGAGCAACCAACTAATAAATAACTAAACAGAAAGCCAGCTAATAATGACAGTAGAGAGCAGTCCGTCCTAATATATGGTAAAACAAGGGGGATGAATAACTTTTTGAGGGCTGCCCACAAGGAAAGAGTGGTGGTGCAAGATATAGTGAAGGTGAGCTTTTATTGATTCCTCCAATTTTGCAGATAATTCACTTCTACACCCCTACACGGAGGGGTAGTTTTTTTAGCAAATGCTGCAAAACTTAAAACTGTGGTTAAGAGGAGGAAAACATTTTATTTCCAGTCCTGCTCAGCAGTTCTCATGGAGCTGCTGCTTAGCGTTATTAAAAAAAAAAAAAAAAAAAAAAAGTTTTGCTGAGGAATAAACCAGGAGTCCATCAAGGGCACCTGGTATCTGCCTGCAACATGTATTCCCGCCCTGACCCAAAATTTACTTTATGAGGCATCAGCTGCATAGGAACCGCTCCTGGGTAAATCTCTTTATAGGCTGCACTGAGAGTTGCCCCCAGTAAATTTCCTCTATTTACCTTATATGAAGAAAACCAAAAGGAAAACCAAATGAGGCACGTTTGGGAAGAAAACGTTGTTTTCTCTGTACTGGAGATTTGGAAGGAAAACCCTGCACCTCTCTTGTTTCCCATCTCACTCAGGATGAGGGGAAGAAAAGCTTCATCTGGGCACTTTCATTCTCCAGCAAGCTGAATGATGATCTGAAGACACAAGAGGCAGCTTTCCTCCCTGTCTCCCAGCTCTGCATCATCCTTCGTCTGGCCTAAGAAACTGGATCGAGCAACTAAAACAAGACTACGTCGTCCACAAAAGGCATTTAACACTTTAATCACTTTAAAAGCCCTTGGAATAATATTTAACGTTTCATCTAGGAGCCAGCATTGAGATAAAATGCACTGTGGTGTTTAGTGTGTGGCAGGCACATGAGCGCAGATACACACTTAAATCTGCTCGAATTAGAGGGAGATTCAATTGGACTTCCACATTCCTATGCTCATTTGTGAGCTCAGGAAAAAATCTTAAATGGAAAAATTTCATCTTGCTTCACCATAATGAAGTGGAAGTTTTTAACACCACAGTAGGAGCTAACAATGTACCGCTACCTCGCCTCTCTACCTTATAGATCAGGTCAGAGAAAATAGCATTTTATCCTATAATGAGGAAACAACATCGAGCATTCGCTACCGCATTTTAGTATTCCCATCAACTAGATATTCCAGATCATAAGGGCAGCTCACGTAATCATAATGTCAATGAGAAGGGCTGTTACGACCGAGAGTAAAGATTACATGGAAAAAGCTGCTTTGAAACTGGTAATTATTACCAGTCCACTAATAGCAAATGATGCATTACAGTTTCACCATATAATCTGTATTTCACTCAGCTCCTGCCAGTACAGCCCTTATTATATTACAGCACTCGCAAATTCTAAGTTCCTAAACTACAGTCATCAATAAATGTGTTACCTGCCATAATTTGCAAAATTACTTTGTTCATAACATCTTCAACTGTTATAAGGACCAGAATTGATTTCCTGCACGGCAAAATTAGGGCTACATTGATTTAGTGGAGTGTAAAATGTAATATTATTCTTCATTTGTTTGCCTGAAAAACAAGTTTTCAATTCACCATCCACGCTTGGTAATCAAGATAATAATTTACATTTACAATCATGTTTCTGTACCAAATTTCCCTAAACAACTCACCATCTTCAAGGGAGCAGTGTTAAAACCAGGCAATAAAATAAAGCAGCGAAACAGTTAAAATCCACCTCTTGCTCTGGAGAGACGCAATTTCTAATGTGTCTATTAGTGCTTGATTAATTATGAAGGCTATTGACTGACCATATCGCCACTCAGAGATACGTTCTTGTCTGATGCAGACTTGCCAAACTGCAAGAATTATGGCACTTATCCACGTTGCCTGCCAGTGGCGAGATGGGTCCTTATGCTGCCACAGCAACCCCTGGTTTTCAAAGGGACTTTCCTTCCTCCTGTCCTGCCACTGTGCTGTGGTACGGCATTCAGGTCCCCCTGATGAAGCCAGACAGGACTGTAGGACCACAGGATTGTGGCTGTGGATGTACTAACGTCTCCTCGCTATGAGCGACCATCATCTGCATCTACATGAGCTTCCCAGCTAAAGCATCTGGGCAAGACCATAGTAAAGCAGGGAAAGCACAGCACAGTGATGCAGTAGCTGGTGCTGGCCAAGGACGGAAATGAAGAAGGTCCCACAGGGCTCTTTGTGCCTCATGGGGCAATGTGTTGGGATGTGTTATTCAAAGCAGCATTGTGATGCCATTGGGGAGGGATCAGTTGATTTCCAAGAGAACATCAGGAATCCCCAGATCGAAATGCCAAATGGTCTCTACTGAGCCAGCCCTCCTTGGCCACCAGCAGGAGCTGGAGCTTGCATCCTCAGCTGCTTCACATCAAAGAACTTCAGGGCGAAAGCTCTCACTCTGAGCTTTCCTGGAGTACATGTCTCTCAGCTGTCCTACATCACGACCAACACAATGTCTTTAGCTAAAGCACAACTTTCTCCAGCCCACAAACTTTCTTTAAGGCAAAGCATGAAATACGCATGGAAATCATTCCAACCAGCTAAGAAGACAAGGAAAGCATGTGCTGTCTGCCACCAGACAGTTCCCACAGCTAACCACTCACAGATACTGGGGTCCACCTGAAGTTCTCTGGTTCAAATCTCTATCTGTTCTCTTTTACTGTTGAGGGTTTTTTTGGGGGGGTATAAACTGAAAAGTCCTTTGGTAAGCAATGTGCCCTCATTCCATGCACCACAGCACACTCTGGAATTCTGTTATTTTTCCACTCTGAAGCTACCACTCCATCGTCTTCCACTACTCAAGGACCAGCCTAGCCCTTTCACCTCACCATTATGCCGGGAAGGAGATGGGTTTCCTCTAAGCTGCCTTCTGAAGTATCATATCCCAGTTCTGTGTGCTTTTCTAGCCAAAGACCACATCAGGCAGTACCCAGTTATACTCCCAATACACCCTGCTTGACAGTCCTTTCAGATCATACCATAAACCCATCCTTACTGTTCCTCACCCATCCTCCCAGCTAATTAGCCACAGTTGCATTTTCATTTCTAAATCACCAACAAAGTGCTAACCACCACCGAGGCTTCCATCAGTTCCTGCTGACCTCTCCCATCCACTCATGCTTCTCCAACTAAGCCCCCATATTCCCAAAGCTGTTGGCCAGCTCTGAATCATCTGTGCCAGCTATATCACCCAGGACTTGGTCTTCTGATACACTGTCACACAGCACCGCATCCAGCACCTTGCAGAGTCTATTTCATCTACATTTATCAACCACAGTTGTCATCTGGAAGAATGAAGTCAAGTTTATTTGACAAGATCTATATTCCATAAATCTAAGCTGAGTGGCATGAATTATACTTCTAGCCTTTAATTCTTTATCAATTGAATCTTATATCGGCTCTTCAATTATTTTGCCCAGAAGAGATAAGCAAAGTGTTGCCAACTCTCCTGTGGTTACCCTGACCAGCTTTTGACAGCATTTTCCCAGTCCATAAGCTTTATTTAAAACCAGCATCATATGTCAACTTTTTAGAGATTCTTGGGTGCAACCTGTCAGGGCCTTTTCATTTGAAAATATTTATTTCTATTGTATAAAACCCTTCTTGGCTACTAATGAGCTACAAAAAATGTCACGATTCCCATAACACTGCTGCTTTCCAGATCTACAATAGAAATATTCATTAAACATTTCTACCTTACTTCTTCCTCCATCCATTACTTCAAGGGTTTCTCTTTTCTCCAGGACTCTAATCAGCTCTCCTCCCAGTCCATGCCAGACACCTCAGCATCTTCAGCTCCCCTCACTAGTTCTCTACCCATTGTGGTTTCTCCCTATGATTGATTGCTATCTATTCTCAATTTTTTTAATTGTCATATATTGATTTTTGTAATATCTAATTGCTGTTCTCATCTCACCACTGAAGTGAGTGAAGTAGCTTTTGGACTTGGGCCAAAGTTGCCTTCTCCTTCCTGAACAGCTCATCAACACTTTACAAACATCTTCTAATTACCAGTTGCATTTTTGCATGTACTTTTTTCCTCCCAGTCCATTTTGCTGCTCCTTTTCTACACATTTAGGATATCACCCCAAGGCAAAATACACGGGGATACCTTGTCCCAAATAAAGACGTGGGGCCAATAAGAAAATTGACTGGTCTCACCCACTGTTACACATTTATTCCTTTTCATAGCCAGCAAAGGACCAGTGACAGGGCACAGTATCTCACTACAGCACCAATGTTTAGTGTTTCTCAAGTTATTGGCTTCTGCCTAAAAAGCAGCAGAACAGCTCTTGCCTGCCATGCCCCCAAAAGAAGCAGTTTATCCAGTGACACACGAGTGACAGATTTAGTTTCTGATCCGAAAAACATTAACAAATAAGTGGGATGGATATTGGCATTTGAGTGCCTTTAAGGGCAGTTGGCACAATTACTCAGTAAAATATGAAGAGATGGTTGCTTTCAGCATAAAGGGCTTTATAATGGTTAAAAAAAAAAAAAGCTGGCTCTTCTGTGCTGTGCTCACAGATACACCCGGCGGGCTCAAAGTCCAACCAAAGGCAAGCCAACAGCTCCAGGCACAATATAGCTGGCTCCAAGCAAGACCCACAACCATGTCCACAGTCACCAGCAGCAAAGCCAGACAAGATGCTGGGGAGAAGACCAGCTGGGAGGAGAAGCTGTCAGATAGATGCCACTGCTGGGAGGGGAAAAAAATAAAAATAAATTGATTTCTGGAGCTAGGCATGCAAGTTCAGGCATTGCCAAGTGAGTAATGGAATAATCTGCATGAGTGTGCCAATGTGCTTTGGAAGAGCTTCCTTCATTTCTCAAAAGTCAGGGCTGGATCCAGGAAAGCTGCTCACCGGACACAGCAGCGCTGTACAGAAAAGTGACACTGAAATAACCCATGCAGCAACCTCTCAGTGACCCTGTCCAAAACAGGCAGTTCATGATGCAGGACATTGTTGGGGAAGGACCATTGGATTAAGGAACGAAATGTTACTACGAGGTGTGTTTCATCAGAGGGCATTGCACAGGCCACACACCAACACGCAGCATTAGAGATCCCCCAACTTTCCCAGTGTTTTCACAAAAAATGGGCAGCATAAGCAGTGACTGCACACATGCCAACACTGTTTGCAAGGATCTCATACACAGCTGCATATTTACTCTCTTGGAGAAATCCCCATGCCAGAGAAATCTCTGAGCACACCAGATTTGTCCCTTACTGACTGGGCAGTTCAGCAGCATTGTTCAGCACCACCAGCCTTGGTGGCTTAGCTCACGCATTCTCCTTCATTTCCCCCCCAAAACCTGCAGGTTTAGGAAAAGCCAAGTTGTCTTTGGGCTACCTGCACCTACAGAGCACATACATACCTTCTGTTATCAAACTGCAGAGAACAGAAGTTAAAAGCAACTCAAATACCTGCAACGTGTAGTAAAAACCCTCCTCTCTTCTGCTCACCACCAAACAACTACAAGAGAAACAGCCTGAGCCAAACGCAGGATCTTCTTTATTCAGCTTTAATGTCAACCGACTGCTTGATTTTTGAACTGATAAATTTGGAGTTGTTAGGGTATTTAAGCAGGGGGGGGAAGAAAAAAAATTGAGCTAATTGTTACCACTTGTACTTGATTCAGTTCTCCATCTGGCTTGTCATGTATCTTTTTTTTTTTTTCCCCCTCCCTTCTCTCTCTCTCTCTCTCTCTTGGAAATCCATACTGTTGAAATTTCTTTCAACTGAAAACTAAAGAAGTGAAATGGTTGGGACACAGGAAGCATCACAGGGCCAAGAGATAAGTGGGTCCACTCCGTGCTTGAAGCAGCCCGCTTCTCCACTGTAAGAAAGAGCTGCTTTGGCGTGACTCACCTTTTCCTGGTGGTTGGTAGCTTAAGTTTAGATGGGAAAATGTAACTGTCCAAACATTTTTTTTCCTTCTTGCACTAATTCTCCTTCTAAATACTTCAGTGCTTTATTAACCCGGTCCATCATTAACCAGTTATGAGTAGCTTTTAACACTGTTAGCATTAGCATTGTCACTGTTGTTGTCATAATAATTATATAATAATAAATAACAGCTGTAGCTGCATTTACATACAACAGGAGGTTTTCTCTCTAATCTTTTCTCCTTTTCACTAGATGAATCAGATTCAGAAAGACTGAAAAACAAAAATGCCCCCAAACTCTCTAGGAAGTGACAGAGGGTTGCTTGTGAAACATGAAGCAACACTGCTGTTGTGCATTTGAAAAATAAAATTCTGCAAATCAAGCCCACATTGTGATGAACAGAGCTGACAGGAAGTCCTGGCACCAGCTTAGTTGTGAAAATGTCAAAAATCTAGAAGATCTTTTGCTTTGTGGGACCCTCAGCGCCCCATTTGCCATCTTTATCAGCCTTTCCTTATCTACAGCTTATTGATATGCCTAAATATAATTCTTTTTTCTGAATATTAAAACTCCCTGAAATCATTTGAATAAAACTGGCACAGCATTTTCTAAGATAAACATCAATAATGCCACTTTTTTGGTTGCAACTCCTTTTAAAAGCCCTTCTTTTAAAGAAGAACCAGGCCAAAGCAGTAACACCCAAACTTCAAAAAGAAACCCAAATAACATCAATAATGAAAACAAAGGTACAGCTGGCATTGCCTTGCCACATTTGAAGACTTACACCGGAGCTAAGAGCTCCAAGAATTCACCTTTTTCTGTCAAAGCTAAATCTTCATCTTGTTTTGCAGCACTGCTCATGTTTCAACAGAGTGTTAAGTTTTTTGAGCTTCAGGAAAGAGCAAGTGGGGAGGCCAGCTCCTCCCTGCAGAAGAGCAATGTGCAGCATCCTTGAGTGGCATGCAGGCAGGAATAGGGAGGACTCTAACATGGTAATCCTGGAGAACATCAGGCCCTTGCAGAAGTGCAAACTTCATGAACAACCATTTTGGTTATAGCCTCAATGTTTTCTTAGAATCCTAGAACGACTTTATGTTGGAAGGCATCTTAAAGACCATAATATTCCAACCCTCTGCCACAGACAGAGACACCTTCCACTAGACCATATCTCAAAGCCCCATTCAGCCTGGCCTTGAACACTTCCAGGGATGAGGCATTCCTCTGGGCAACCTGTTTCAATGTTTCACCACCCTCACCATGACAAACTTTGTAATGTCTAATCTAATCTGCCCTTTTCCAGTTTTAAATTTTTACCCTTCATTTTGTTTATTTGCTCCTCCTTCTAAGCAGAACCAAATTTGTATTTCGTTAACAACAAGCAACAAAACACATGGTTTGCAGGAGCTTCAGTGGGGAGGGATGGGGTGCTGAGGTCCCACCAGAGCACGCCAGTGCTGCCAGGCATATCAGTCTGACCTCAACGTCTGTCACCATTTGCAAGGCATTTGGCCACCAAGAAAACCTGCTTCAAGCTCCAACTTGGCAAGTAAGCTATCAGCCTGTGATTGCTTTTGTGCTTTTTAAAACTTAAGGAGGGTGGGAATCTGTTGTGGTTTGATTAGCAAGGAGCAGAAGAAACCTGCCATCAGAAAACAATGGGGTGCTTTCAGTTCAGCTTCAAATGAAGTTTAAAAGGAGATCCTTCAAGTGAAGCCGAGCTGATCATGCACACCAATACACTCTATGCGCTAACACCACACGGACGGAGAAACAGGTGACGCAGGCTGCAGCATCGCATGGGTAGTAGCTCCATTAACTTCAAACACCAGTGGTGAAACCTAAAGGATGAACTATGCACTGCTGTCAGCCCTGCAGGACCAACTCCTCGCTTATACCATCTTATTCCTCTAAAAGTATCAGTAGCCAAGTAAGCAAAATCCCAGAGTGCAGGGTTCCCTGCTCACCTCTCCCAGGCTACCTCTCCTGAGCACAAGCACAGGGTTTATAAGTGAATGGGCTCAAACAGGAGTGGTATTGCTGGGATGACACCTGCTAAATCAGTTCCTCTGGATGTACCTGACACCAGGTCCCTTCTGAAAGCTCCACCTGGCTTGTAACCAATCAAGGACCAAACCCTGCCCTGAAAAGAGCATCAAGGCCCTTTCAAAGCCAATCTGACTATCTAGCAAACAAAACCTGGTTCCAATGGTTTGTGCTTACACAGTGGCTGCCTGGAACCACCATGTCAGTAATACATTTCTCAAATGCAGTGTTGTAATTATACAGCTACAAAGAGCTTTCAAATAATTTAAACCACTCTCTTATGCCTATGTTTAATTACTGTTTCCTTTTTCACTGTTTTCTCCTCACCTGGCAGCATTTGAAAAGTTTCTTACAAAGGAAAGAAAGGAGATGCTCTAGCATGACATCTCAAGTCATCCTTTCTGGTGTGGGATAAGATGTGACACAAGACTCCAAAGTCCAGTGGTGCCAACAGTGGGGTGTTTCTCCTGGTCTGTTTCACAGTTTTAGCACTTCGTCATGCAACCATCACCCTGCACAAGTGAACACGTCATGAAAGCTCCTCTGCAAAGCACATTGTACACAAACTCAACTCTTACAAATAGGGCCTTCCAGCTGTGATGTCAGAATGCTGCTCTTCCAAGGTCCCTTCTCCATCCCCTTCTCTTCTGCTACCGCTAATGCCTCAGGCAGCGTATTGGTGGAACCAAAAAGCCCCAGCCCTCAGCCATGGACCTTGAGAGCCTTATTCTACCTCTTCCTTCCCCAAAACGGATCCTCTTCAGACTCTACTTGTTCCCAGCCTTCCCCTTTGGCTCACCTTCCTCTCACTTTCAAATTAATGCTATTTAGCACAGCACCAAAGCATCTTGACAAAGTGGGTCAGAGGAACTGCAGATTCCCCAAAACGACACCTCTGCCTGCAAATCATCTGCCAGGAAGGCAAAGGTTTATTCTGTCCCTGAGCAAGTTCAATGTCACCATGGAGCTGCAAGCACAGCAAGTGCTGAACCAGATCCTACAACATTTAGTTTCATAACTTGCACAAGCAAGTATTAGTGGAACTGCCAACAAATATAATTTTCCCTCCTTGCTTTGCAAATCAGACCAAAAGGTATTGTAAACTTGTCTGGCCTTCTCCAGCTATTCTGTCTTCCCTCCATTGCTGAGAAATCCTTGAAGTTGAAAAGTATATAATACTTGGAATATCTGCAGTTTGGAGGACGTGAGGCTTGCAAGAATTGCTACAGCTTTATTGTGTTCTAGGGGCATCAAGAGTATTTACCATACATATATCAAGTCAAGGTATTCAAAAAGGGCATAGGAAAATTTGCCACTTCAAGCTCAGAGTTTAAATTCCCAGAGAGGCAGAAGAGAAGAGTTAGCTTTCTTATTTATAGATTTGCAGATGAAATCCAACAAAACCAACCCTCCCTACTAAGAAAAAAACCCTCCCTTTATGTCAGTAAGGCTGATTCAATTTCCAGGCTTGCAAGGTCTCCTCTCACCAAGTATTATCCGACCCCAATAACACACAGTGTTCCAAGGTTAAGATCTGTTTCCTTACAATAATGCAGAAAGCTGTTGTTTCAGTCATGGCTGCAGAACTCAGCTTTGAAGGACAGGTTAGTACCACACTACATTTAACTGGATTCAGTTCATCTGATTATACAGTGCCTTGCTTTCTGGAATATGTAATCATCTCTTTCTGATGACATTTTAAATATCCAACTAGACAAATAATTGCAGCAATAATTGATAGCTGAGTCAAGCTGGAAGATTATTGATTGGCACAGTACCCGCTGAAACAAATGTTCATCTTTCAAACATTACAGTGAAGATGCTTAAATCTAACTTTTGCTGAT
This sequence comes from Ramphastos sulfuratus, assembly GCA_013399055.1. Classification (NCBI taxonomy): domain Eukaryota; kingdom Metazoa; phylum Chordata; class Aves; order Piciformes; family Ramphastidae; genus Ramphastos; species Ramphastos sulfuratus. Next base: position 299,875 of record WBNM01045764.1, read on the forward strand.
AAATGATAAAAATGTGATTTACTGATAAAACCACCTGAACAGAATATGCACTTTGGGATTTGATTACCTGGTGAAATTTTTGGAAGAAAAAGTAGGCATCAGGATTTATATTCTATTTCAGGTGAATAATTGCCAAGATATGGATAAGCGGCTGAACATAAACACATGCAGAGAAGTCTTAAGGAGCTGCTGATTAACTCTCTACCTTCCTCAGTGGTATTTATCTGTTTCTAATCGCTGCTTACGTAGGAATTTATCCTGTCACCTTCCCAAGGATGCCTCACGTGGGTCTCATTATCGACGACGAGAGTTACACATCGAGAAAGATCCCCCCTGTTGTTTTCCCAGCAGTTCAAAGCCCTTGGTTTAAATGTGCATATTCTTACTCTGCTGTGACTGCAGCTGAAACAAGGGTTTGCTCTCATTTGCTGTGGTGTAAATCAGGAGCACCAGTGCCTGAATCTGCTGCACTGCATAAAAGCAGCGGGAGGGAGGTCAAGATCAGGTGCATTTGCAAACTGCATTTGCTGTCTTAAAGGGGGAGGGAGGTTGATACAAATAAATAAAACCACTTTTCAGCTCTTATTACACAGAGGTCTGTTTAAATGTGGGGGTTTTTTCATTATGATATTCCAAACCCCATAGCACTGCCTGTACATCGCAGAGGAGAGAAAGGAGGAATTTCTGAAACTTACTGATTAGAAAGTGGAGCGAGCGGCCACGGCAGAGAATCGCATGCAGGGAAAGGCAAGCGATGAGCTGCCAGTTAGGGTAGAGGAGCCGTCGCAAGGCAGAAGCCTGAAATTAAGGAAAAGCACCAGAATATTTGAGCAGGGAACAAAGAGCATAAATTCCAGAGTAAGAGATGAAAAATGCACTGAAACGTTTTGAAACGGAGCCATTAGGAGCTGATTGAGTCTCAGAGCTACTGTTAAAAATCAGCCGCTTGTTAGATACGGCGATCAGCTGAGCCCTGACACTTAAGGCATAGAAGGGGGCTTGTCGAGTGGCTTCACTCTAATTTAGAAATGCTCAGTTAATTAGAAAGCCCTCAGAATTTCTGCAAATGCGGAGCACTATTGACAGCCTGTGCTTTTGATGCTTTCTGGGTGACAGTTGCCAGACCTTCACAGCACTGGCAGGGCTGCCCAGACCCTTGCCATGCTGGGGAATTCAACCACCTCTGCCAGCACTAGTGGGAAGTTACAAGTAAGATGATTCTGTTCCTACATCCCATTTCCTCCTCTGAAAAAAAAAAGAAAAAAACAACTGATGAAATCTGCATTTGCTTAATGTTGTACATAGCTCCAGTGTTGAATTGTTGTTGTTATTATTATTGTCTGCCCCCCTCCCTTCATCAAGTGGGACTTGGGGTGGTAGTTTATCAAAGGCAGGACACCAGCAGAGGTTGGGAGAAGTCCATTGCAGGGCACAACCTCCTCAAACTGAACCCACAGCCATGACTGTGGGAGCAGAACCTCCCTTTGAGGTGTTCATTTGCCCTGATATCTATAACGAGTAGCAGTGGCTGCCAGGGATGGTGCCCCTGTCCAGAGAACAGTACTTCCAGAGCTCCCTCAAGCACATCCTAACCACAGCGATGCCTCTCCCAGCCTCGAGGTCTGGGGATGCTCTCCAAGTAGAAATCACTGATAATGATAATATTGCAGGACAAATGCTAATACAGGCAACCACTGAACAAAATGAGGCTTGTTTGGAAATGCAGGGAGATGAGTGAAAGTTACGGTGACAACCCAAAGGCAAGATGACAGACCTGCAGTCACACAGGGAGTCAGCGGCAGACACTAGAAAATTAACTCTCAGGAACAGTCTAGCATTGGCAGGGAAATGAATGAGATGATCTAAGAGATATTTTCCACCTCTAATAGGATTTGATGATGATTTTGCATAGGTCTTTGTGCTAGCCTGGCTTTTGATAAAGGCATGGTGTCTCTTTTCAACCCACATGCAAGGGGGAGATTAATAAATTGCAGACTCGGCCCACCTAGGCTATAAATGCTTCCTATGCCTTTGGGGGGGGGAGGGGGGAAAAACAAGCTATGACTGACCAAAAAAAAAAAAAACCCAAACAATGAACTGAGGGTGCGATGTACTGCTTTTACACCCAAATCTTCAGTTATTAAGAGATTTAGAATGGAGAGAAAAATTCTCCTCCAGCATCCACAAGAAGGATCAATTTAGTAGCCAGATGGGGCAGTAATGCACACACAGTGGCCAGTGTAGGAGCACTGTGTAGGATTGAGACCTTTCCAGAGATAGCCCTGCTAAGGGCTACAGAACACAAGAGGAGATAAGATGGCTCCAATACATCTGGTAGGTCACTTGTCCCACATGTAGAAGTAGAGAGATACACTGGCAGGTGAGCACAGCATTCATTTGTGAAGATCTAGCATGAAGACTTCTGTCCACTCACAGTCTCGGATCAGCAGAGGGTAAAAACAGGATTGGCCTCAGAGGATGGATTAGAGAGCACCCATGGTAAAAGAATAAAATGGAAACAAGAGGTTTTAGTGTATGAAACAGATAGTAAAGAATCTCATTTTTTAGCAAGATAAGCATTTTTAACAGGAAAATGCAATTAAATATTTTAACTGCCAGCAGTTAGATACTAGCAATAATGACTTAAAAAACCCTAACCTCATCTGAGTAATTGAATAACCTTCTATGTAGGTCTACACAGTTGTATCACAATACTACACTCCTTCTTGGGACAAATGCCATGCCAGCAGCACCTCTACATCCACATTCACAGGACAATTCATCTGGGACCCATTGGCCAGTTCTCACTGGCATCCCCACCCTCAATGCCAACCCAGTTTCCCATAGAACAGCTCTGCTTTTCAGGAAAACCAACCCACCAGGTCAAAGACAAGCAACCAGTTATATTTCTACATGCCTGATCATGATTTTTGTCTGCAGCAAATATTTCAGGTTCAAGGCTGCTACTATTTGCATTGCAGCCAGGTCCAGCAGCCACCACAGGCAACCAGAGCCCTTCAGAGCACAGCACTGCACCCAGAGATAACGAAACGACAGTTCCTGCCCCCAGAGCTAGCAATTATCATCATTGCTATTATAGTCTGATGAGAAGAGCTGCCAGTTTAAACAGGCTACTGCTTCGACGCCAATGCTTCCCGCTCCTTGGGCTTAAGAGCGCTGAATATTTCAGCAGGTAAACGGCAGAAACTGCAATTCACCCAATTCCTGCCCCGTCTCACAACGCTTTTGAAAACCACAGCAGCACATTCGTGGTTGGAGTGAAAGAAATTGGCCTCATGTCATTTTTTAGCAATAATACAGTAAGAGACTAATAACATTAAAAACAATTAACACCGAGATGTCACACTTAACCGCACCTTGAGTCCAAAAGAGCTCAGTGTGCTCTGCTAATGGTTGTTAATGACATAAAGGTTGTACGGGGAGTGGAAGTGTTGCCCGTGGTCCCAAAAGGGCATTTTTCAGCCACTTCCCTCTAGGTCACCATTTTCTCCGGGGCAGAAGAAACTTCCACCAAGCACCAGGCAAGCGCATGGCTCACCTGCCATATCCAGCATCTTTGATCCCCTGTTCCTGACCGCCTACACTCCCCAGAAAGAGTTCTGGGCAGAATGGTAACGGGCAGCAGCTCCATAAAAGATGTAAGCAGTCCTTGACTCATCACTTTACCTGAATGTTTTATCAGAAAACATCCCATTCCAGGGCAGCCTGGAAGATAGCTGAATATACAGCAGGTCTGAAACTGCCTTCAGCTTCACCTCAATCCTTTTCCGATGTCCTTGGCCATCCAGTTAAGATCTGACAGCATTTAAAGATGACAGTGCTTGAGGTAATGGGACAATGCCATAACAGGATTACAGGAAATGTGAAAGAAAGGACATACGTACATAATGTCATTTAGGTAATGTCATCTATGAACAGGTTCTGCTACAATTTTTGCTGACAAAGAAGTCAGTCTCACTTATACAATTCCTTTTAAATTCTGTTATTGCCATAAATAGTTTACTTCTTCCTGAAATAAAGCCTTTTAGACACGTCATCGCAAATATTTTGTTCAACTTTGTCACTGGTCTAAGACAGGGTATTCTGGAGGGGTAGGGAAAGCAACACGAACCAGCACAAAGTGACAAGTGGGGCAAGGCAACAGTATCAAAGGACACCCCACTGCCCTCCCAACCAAGCTGCAGCACCCAGACTTTGTGAGATCTTCCTAATTAATTTTCACCCAGCTATTTCCTCCCCGCGCCCTTTTTTCCATCAGTATTCCCTTCCAGTCCCACCACAGCTGCCCCGAAACAGCTTCCTCATTGTCCCCCCACCAGAAGTGGTGTGTGTGTGCCAAGCAACTGACCGCAAACAAAAGCTTGTTTGACCAACGCTTGTTCTGAAACAAAACCCCGGCTGGAGAAGGAAATCCCGCAAAGGAGTGGGGGATTGATGCTGGGACAATTTGGAAAGCTAGCCCAGTGCACTTACCCCTGGGGACTCACATTCTTGCCAGACAATGGTGTCTGGCCTCCCCATTCACAGCCCGCCTCACATCCCTCCCCAAAAAATCCCCCCTAAAAGCCATATTTGTTATACAGTCTGATAACTGGGAGAGATGCTGTTAAACTGAGCCCACAACCACCTCACGTGTGCTGCTCACTGAGTCTCAAGGTTAGAGGGTGGACAATAGAAGGAACCTCTAAAGAACATGGAGAAGGGTTTTCAGAGCTAAACTTATTGCTAGGAAATACTGGGATGAGTTGATTTCCTTCACCACTGGATGGTGAAAATTTATGGTCAAGTGGGTGGCTATCATGTCCCACTTTCTCGAGGAGCATTTTACTCTTTCTGAACAAAACGCTTCTTCCAAAGTCCCCAGCCCTGCCTCAGATGACACCTTCCCCTGAGCCCAGGGAAAGCGGCTGTTACAAAGAACCCAAGTCTTTGCCCCCTGTACATCTGCCTGCCATTGGCATGTGAAGTTACTGATTAGAGGAAACACCCTGACTGGCAGGCAGCCCCCTCCCTTGATAAGTACAGTTGGAAACCACAGGAGTTGCACAGGCCAGCTCGCACGCCCTGCACTGGCCTGACCATCTTATCCGTTAATAAACAGACGTTCAGGTCTTCATTGCATTGAGCAATGTTGACATCTGCCTGTTTAGGCAATGAGTTGGGCAGTAGCTGGGTTTGCGGCTGGGCGGTCAGCAGGGTTTGCCTGAAGGCTCCCCGTGGGCTTTCATGGGGGCAGAATCCTACTCTCTGTCTGTCTGTCCAGGCACATGTTGCTGGAAGATGCTCATAATAGACATAGATAGGTTAAAAACCCTCACGAAGTAGCAATACTCAGCTCTTGAATAGCACATCCCAGTCTTCACTAAGCACATGTCATTACTTCCTGCATCACACAGAGAAATTGGCCAAAGTAGCTCTCGTCCATCCCCATGCACCTGCACTCCAGTCACCATCTAAAGAGAAGCAAAGCTTTTACCATGATTAAAAGCATTTCTCTAAAGCATATTTACCATTTCAATGCTGAGGCCACTCACCATGTGGCCATACTTAGTAAATACATGTATGTTTGCAAGTAGATGTGCAGCTTTTAATTTCTACATTGCAGAAGTGTTTGTGCAGGTGCTGTAATAAGTTATCTATGGGATAGGAGCATGCAAGGACAAACCACAAAACTGAGGTGCAGATTTTGGTACTGTTCACAGAATGCCAAGGCTACAGCCCAAATCTGGGGCAAACCAGCAGCTCCTTGGTTTTGGAGTAGGACATACTCCTCTCAACACTGTCTGCTTATCCATTTTGCTGTTGTCTGAGCTTCCAGCTCTACAGAGATTCTTCCAGAGCCAAGCTTCTCCATGTTGGAGGATACCGGAATGGGAACTGAAAGGTGGGACCTGTCCCCTTGCAACAACTCCAGCAGCAACCTGCCCACTTCAGTAGGACACGAGTTAATCAGGATCAGACCCACGCAGGCTGTAATTTGCTGCAGGGTTACAAACATAGCTGATGTGTATGTGTCTTGTGCTGTACATCCTACATTTTCAGGTAGTTTTAAGCAGTTATGCATTTACTTTCCCATATTGTCTAAAGCTGGGCTTTTTAAAGCCCTCTAACCCAGCATGTCTCTACAGTTACGACTTCTAGGACTTAAGATCTGGATGTCGCATGCCACTACACTCCTCCAGACAGGGACAGAGCTGCTGCTACTAGAGGAAACTGCAAGGAGTTGCAGGGGACTGCTTCAAAACCTGCCAACTCCAGCTAGGCTGCTTGCAAGATATCAAACAAATTGCTTCTGGTCATAGAGCTGCACTATACATGGAGCAGAACACTACATGCTTTTTCTTTACAGTTTTGTGAAATTAATAATACCACCTTCAACTTGCCTTTAGTACTACTGTTTCTGTCTGCCTCCTCTGAAGCTGGAATGCTGCAGACACAGAGTACGTCCCTGCTGGAACCTAAGTGGCTGCCAGGGAAACACGTGCATGTCTCCCAAGCCAATTAGGCATTTTTAAGGGCAACCCTACTACTTTCAGAAAACCAGCCCTAATTGTTCTTGCCCTGGCAAAGCCACTCTGAACACAGCAATGCCCCACAACAGCTGAAATAACTGCACAGAGGGAGTGAGGCTACCCCATCCCATCCACAGCTGGGCATGACAGCAATCTACATCTTATGATCAAATGAGATGATTCTCACATAAGGTGTGGAAGTGAAATTTCAGGAATGGGGCTATTCCCATTAGAACCCAGTCACCAAAACAGAGTAAATGCCCTTGTTATCTGGCTAACCGCAATGCTGCGCTGTGTGTGGTCTGTCCAGCGATGCTGGTTGGTTGAGTAAGCAAGGATGCTGCTGCACCAGGAGCTGCAGGAGCAGGGCCAACCCAGCAGTCTCAGTGAATTTACCAGTCACCGTGGCATTACTCCTCACCAGGAGCATCAGGAGGCAGTTTCTCCCTCCCTGACTCACTCAAATCCTTTTCTTGCAGAACCTCTATCCAAGCAGCATGTTTTGAGCAGCAGAGGGGATTGCTGCAGCTGGGGATGTGGATGAAACAGCCTCATGGCTCTGCTCTCACTGCACAGTGATGGGTTTCAGATGGGATGCCAGACACTGCCCTCTGCTACACAACGCAAAAGGCTGCTAGAGAACCAGCCACTGGATCAGATATTTTGGATGCTGCTTCAGGAGGCCAGAGCTGAGGCATTTATAAAGTATATACCACTTTTTCTTTTTAATTGAAATACTAATAAGCAGAAATACCATTGCAATTTGCTTTGTTTCTTTGATCGCAGGATTGCTAGCCTTCTTTCCCTAGGGAAAAACGTATCTTAAAACCAAACAAATGCTGCACTGGAAGTAAAGAGCCCACTCCTTGCTCCAATCTTCCAGCTGTTGAAAGACACACACTCATGCCCAGGAAACCAAATCTGTCCTGGGCTGTGACACTGAAAGACACCAGGAATCCCACAGCAGCCCCAAACTCCAGTTCCACAAACTGACAAACATTCTTCAAACTCCTAATTTTACAAATAAATGTGCGAAAGAACATGCAACCACTATCAGCATGTGAAAACACGGGGGTGAGTCTGCTACTGATGCGCTCTAAGCTTGCTGCTGGACAGTCACTTCTTTCCACTGATGGCATTTGTCTATTCAAGTAACTTTCACAAAGCCTCCAACCTTCTCTGCTTCTGACTCGAACTCTTGTTGGTTTTGTAGATCTGAAATAATCCCTTTGGCCTCATAGCAGCAAGCTGTGTGAACCCTGCCTGTGCATATTAGATCTGAAGTGGGACTGAAGTCCGATTTTCAAGTTTTATCCCAGAATGCCAGCAGGATCCCATAATCCCAAGGCTCCAAGATAGCTTTAAGAAAAGACACAGATGCAGTGAGAATTGCCATCAAACCATACACATCAGCAATGCCAGGCTACCTGCATACATGGATATTTAGATTAACTTCTGGCAGAAAAGGCACAAGATGACTTCTCTTCTATGCTTAGTCCAAATACATTTACACCTGGCTCTGTACCCCACCTGTACATAAACCACCAGAATCTCCTAATCTCTCCTTTTGTGTGACAACTGTCATTTACCTATACAGGGTCTGATATGATGTTGAGTTCATAGGAAGCCTCTCATAATCTGCTGCAGATCTGGTGTCAGACCCTCTGAGAGCAACCATGGGGAGGAGCAGCATACCAAGGTAAGGTGGGAATTTGAGCCTGGCATTAAAATACAGCTCTCAAAGGCAGGGGGCAGGGGAGTAAACATCACCCCTCTTCCCAGGTAGCCTTGAACTTGTTCAGCCCACAATCTCACTCTTGCGGCTGCTCTGAGTCAGCCTCGCACCACACGCTTGCATAAATTCAGTGCTAAGCCTGAACTAATATACCCAGGCTCTCTGCGGGGCTTATCAGCTCGAGCTGGGTGCTGCACGGGCTCAGCATCTAACCCACTCCCGGCTGGGCGATGGCGTGGGTCCAGCCAGCTCTGAGCATAAGCAGAGCTCACTAGCGTCCGCTGGCAAAATGTACATGAGCCACAAGACGCACGCCTCGGAAACCCTGGAAATCTGACAGCTTTTTGTGTTGTAATAATGCAATTCAAAAGACTATCGGGATTGTATAAATATTTGTACAGACACTTATCGCTGCGGCAGTCAGATACTCCGTCCCGCTGAATCAGCTGATCAGCTTCAAGTCCTCGTCTGCATTTGCAGAATTCTGTTAACCAAAACTATGCAACCTCAACGTAACTATCAACATAGTGAAATGTAAATCCTCTGTTTATACAAATAGGCTCCATCCTCTACCCTCCCTACTTGCTGGACAGCTGTCAGCAAAATAAAATGAAAAGTGAGATCGGATTCCCAGCCCACTAAAAGAACACAAGCAGGATGCACATTTTAGACAAGGAATTTATTAATTATTATTAATGCAATGAATGCTCACTAGGAAATGTTTGCCGCTGTAATTATTGTCAGTCATGTAGCTCTCAGCATTCAGAAATTAGTATTGTATTGCATAGGCCAGTTTGGAGTGGATTAATGAGAAAATACTTTCACACTGGATTTTTTATTTTCCAATGGCACAGAAAGGCAGGAGAAGGTCTCTCAATATTCATGTCCATTTCCCTCTCAGAGCAATTACAAATACTTCTTTTCTTCAGCAGCATATTCAGTTTTCATAAAGAAAACTCCTCTGCTGTCTTTGCTCCAGTACAAGCTTGTCTGGGTTTCAACACCCTTTCCCATGTGAACAGGTGCCTTACTCTACATTAATGCCTCTGCTAGTCCCATCCTTGCAAGCTAAACCATCAATTTCTTAATGAGCAGGCACCTATATAAAGCATCTCTCACCCAAATCAATGGGAAACCTCACTCAAGGAAGAAATCGACCACAGCACAAGGGCTACAACACCTAACCCTAACAAAGGCCCAGTTTCTAATCCTTTTACTCAAGGTCCATTCACTCCAGCCACTCTCACAAAAAAAAAAGAAAGCAGAATCCAGCTTTCCATCTCCATGAAATGGTTCAAAGGTATGAAGGATTATTACTAATTTGGAAAGAAAGCACCCAAGAGATAACATAATTCCACTGCTAGATTTTATTGCTTTTACTCACAACGAGCAAATACCAGGGGAAACGCCTTCTCACCTGCTCAGAAGGAAACTGGACCTGGCTCCTACCTGCTGGAGGCACCATCAGGGCTACACAGGCCTAGCTCCCCACCTGGGTGAGCTTCACCTGCCTCACTCCTCTTGGGAATCAAAAGCACTGCAGCTCAGGCCCAGGGATTTCATTTTAATCTTCTCTTTACCCTCAGATGGACGCATGCAATTGCTCCATTTTGCCATTCCCAGCCATTGCTGATTTAGCTAATGCTCTGTTACAGCAGGAAACATCTTAACTCTGAAGATCTGATGATTGCCCCAGCAATCAGCTGTTCAAATAGTTGAAAATTAAGACTATTGCACACAAAGTAAATTAAGTAATTTTCTACTCTCCTAGGGTCTCCCAAGTCTATCGGCTTTCCCACGACCAGTACGTCACACTGTCTCATTACTGTAAAGAAAATACAGCTCCATGTGTCCTTTAAGTGGACTACTCTCAAAGACTGGGGGGGGGGGGGAATCTTAAACACAGATCCCACTGCAAATGAAATTAACACAATCAGCAGAATATGTTTATCTGCCCCTCTGCTCAACTCTTGCACCTCAGGCTGCATAAACCCCTGTGAACCCCAAAAAGAACGCATGCAGCCTTTCTCTATGACACCAATTTGTAAAAAATGACGGTTTTGTTCAATAGGATGCCAGCAGAATCAGGGGTGAAGGAAGATGGCCATGAACACAAAAAGACTGAATTCTGATCCTAAAGCAGGTACCACTTCAGCATCCTTAAATATAGGAGTCCTACTACCTTTTGGTCTCCTTTCTAAAATAAGTAAGCAAGGCAGCTTTTAGGCAGTGACTGATCACTTTTAAACATGGGTTTTGAACTCAGCCTGTGAACATTCCTGCCACAACACTATGGGCTGCTCTGTTAGCTTAAGCCATTAAAACAAGCCTTCAGCATGGGGCCAGTGCTGCACTGCTTCCTGCTGCTCCCTGGATCTCTTTCACCCTGGCTGCAGCATCTCAGAAAAGTTATGTTCGCAAGCCCAAACAAGCTGGAATCGTTCCCAAGTGTTTTGAAACCTTGAACTCAACGACAGGCACTCAGCATTATGGTGATCACCTGGTGGTAGCCACTCTAGCTTCACTTTTAGGTTGTGACTTTCATTGAAACCCTCTGGTTTTGGACTATTTTTTTTGCAGCAGAAACTCTCCCTGGTTGGTCTTAAGCCAGAGGTGAGATTTTGTAAGATTTAAAAAACAAAACAAAACAAAACAAAACAAAACAAAAAAAACTCACAAAAAAAACCCAGTCATTTTCAGCTCCACTGACAAGAATTTTTTAAGACAGTTAGTCACAAGTTACCAAAGCAAGGGACAAATGGCCACCCCATGTTCACATGCAAACACGGCCCCCGAAGAACCAACACTTTACGGATTGATGGGGAAAGCAACAGGAAACAAAAGTAAATTCTATTAACAGTTAAACATTTTTCTATATGATTCAAAGTGTGTCCCGTAACCACTTTGCACTCTCTTTCTTCAGCAGAGGTTGGCCCTTCAGGCCAAGCCCCACCATGGAACTCCATCAGGACACAGACACAGGACACCCACCTTAAATCTGTAAGATGGAGAAGAAACTGTGTCTTCCATCCTGTAAACTTTCTAGAAAGTCTGACTTTCTGAAAATGCCACCCACAATCACCCCAACTGTCAAGTTCACTGGGAGCACCTCAACTTGAGAACCCATGTTTCAACATCACTTGTCCTTTGGCATGGGACTGCAAGCGCATGTCAGTCCTTCAAAACCAGGAGGAAGCAAGAGGTGTAGTATAGTTGACAAGGCAACAATTGTCAGAACTTGAAGAAGCAGGTAGCCACTGCTCAAGTGACGAGCCCAGTCACCAGGAACTGTGCTAATGCTCCTATGGACTCCTCACACATGCCTCTTTACCTACTAATTCCTCTGGTTTGTGCAAGCACAGACCATGGCATCCCCTTCCGCTCCTACAGACTCTGCCTGTATTCAAGTTTTGCTCCAATTACAGACATCAGTGAAGCCACACTCCTGAAAATCTCTCACACAGGCATGGAAATCTCCCTGTATCAAGAAATTTCACCTAGTTCCAACAACCAGAAAAATCCCTTCCTTCCATCTATGCATGTTTTGTGCATGCTAACACTACTGCCCGTGTCTACATGAGGATTTCCATCCGGACGAGATGCCTCAGTTGGCCGCACTTGCCATGTTTGGGTTCAGTGCAGTGAAGAGTTTGCATGCATTTTTATCAGGTGCTTGGCAAGGGAAACTAAATGGGAGGCGTCACCCCAAAGCATGCCAGACATGCTCCATGCCCCACTGCAAGCGCAAACTAAGTACACAACTGCAAACAAAGAACACAACTGCTCCTCAGTCATCTGCTAAAACCTTCAGAGAAGGTCTGTGGTGACCAGGACCTGAAGATATTCTTGCTGTCCCCAGGCCTTTGCCTCAGCCATACCATGTCTGGAGACAAGTATCAGTCTGGAGAGACCACATACTCTGTGAAGGTATGATTTAGGGGCAAAAAAAAAAAATCTCCGTTGACCATCTCAACCCAGGTAAGCACCAAGGAGAAGCTCTGAGCCTCCACCAACAAATGTATGGACAAAATGCACAGAAACATCTCACTGCTGAGCCTGATGCATTTTTTCTGGTTTTTTTACAATACAAGACCTCAACGGCCAAGGGCCTGCTTGCCACCATCTTATTTCATCTGAATGCCTCCCACTGCCAGGGCGTTTAGGTCTTACATATCCCCCCTTTTCCTCCTCCATCCCTCCCAGCGTGCAGGCATCCAAAAGGAGACTGCCCACCATGGCACAAGAATGCTACACAAGATATGACTTCCCTCTGGTTACCCCTTATCTAGCCCTAAGCCCTGATAAAAATCAACCTATGACCTCCTGCTCCTTTTATTTATACTACTTGCTTCTTTTGAAATCAGACTTCAGCTCTCTAGATCTTAAAATGGAGCTGCAAAAAGCCCAATCCCATTCCCTGCAGAAATGTCTGGATTTTAGGATTTTCTTGGGAAATGAGTGTATGCAAAAGCCGCTGCTTAAGAAAAAACAAGCAGCACCAGAATGGTTTTACCATCCTTTCCTAAGTAAGTCTGCTATTCTTGGGCACTGTCAAACTGAGGAATTTTCCCTCTCCCTCTCCTGACAATACACTATTTGAAAATGTTTACGCTGAGGATTAAATCCCCATCCGGGCTGGAGAGTATGGTTCATTCACAGCTTCTGCTTCTCGGCAGCATTCCTCTGAGCTGGCTTTTAAAGGCTGCTTTGCCGCTCCCCGGCTGAGGAAGGCAGCCCACGGCCGGAGCCTGCGGGTACAATCCAGTGCAGCAGTTTGCAAGCTTGGGAAACTACTCAAGTGCACAACCGAGAGGGCTTGGTTTCTGCCAGACGATCATTTTCTCCATGTTGACTAACACAGGACTCTCTGTGCCCCTGCAAAGCACCAGCTCACCCCTTATCGCTCCATCAGGATTTAAATGGATGGCTCTTTTTCCAACCCCAGTTACTGGATCAGGCCACACAGCCAGCCAGCCAGGTAAACCCGCATGAGCTCCTGCCACAGGAAGGGACACCTACAGACGTTCACACCAACAGCTGGGATGGTGTCCAAATCCAAAACAAGGGCAAGTACAGGTAGGTGCTGTGGTCTCTCATGATGACATATCTCATTTCTCCCTCAAAAAGTCTTATTTGCCCACCAGCAGGCTCAAATAACATTTTAAATGCCACGATATTTATGCAGACGCTTACAAATGTACTCCATTATAGCCTTTGCAAAACTACATTTCAAAGTAAACAATCAATTAATGTAATTAAATTGCTACCTGGTGGTATTATCTAATTCAGCTTCGGATCTGTGCTATTGAAAAGCATGTGTCTTTCAGCACTCCGACTGGCAAGACATGTGATAAACAGACCTATAAACATGTTGGCTCAACTGAGCTGTTTAAAAATAAATTAGCAAACTATAAAAATAAACAGTAACATACATATGTACTCAATTATGAACTAACTCTAATTTTTGTTCTGAAATACTGTCTTTGACCTTAGTCATAAACAAGCACTATTAAAAAAAAACATAGTACCTCAACAGACAGAAGGGCAGGGATTAAGCGCTCATCAAGTGCAGCAGAACGTAAAATAAGGGCTGAAAAGAACGAAGAAAAGAAAGAAAAAGGAGGAGAAAAGCACTCACCCTTTATTAAACACAAAAGGCTACACCCACCACAAGTGTGTATATGTTGAGTAGAACAGCTCGGATTCAAAAAAAAAAAATAAAACATTCGTAAAAGCCTTTGTAAGCTCTGGGGGAAGGAAAATACCATTTTAGGTTGTGGTGTGGCTCTGGGAGGGAGCCACAGTGTGGGTTCCACAGAATCATCTGTAGCCCTTGGCTGCTCAGGTGCAAACCTCACTACCATCCTGCAAGAATTCAGCTATCTGAAAACACGTGGCAGAAAGGTGGGAATTGTCCTCACATCAACTGCATCAGACAAAAGGAGAAAAAACCAAACAAATGTATTTTTGGAAGACTGTAGAGCAGTGTCCAGGCCATGTTTTTGCCATTACTCCAGTGCTCCCCTAAGAAAAGAACAAGGTAACATGCTACAGCTGTAAGCTGGTTGTATTCTCTCTAGGAAGGCAGGCAGAAAGGAAGCAAGGGTGAAAAGCTGATGCACAAAAGGCACATTTTGCACTCAGAGAGAATATTTTCAAGGCCTTCAAGCTACATGGGGTATACTGATGTCCCTTCCCACAGCAAAACTCATGCCTGCATGTCCACCCATAGGCAAAACCTCATGAGAAGTCCAAAATCACCAAAAGTAGCTGAGCAACCAAGCAGCACTTCTTCATCCTGAAGAAACAATCTAAATAACTGACTGCTAGTGGGCTGTCTCCCCCCAGAAAACTTCTTATAAATAAAAACTGAGAGGCAACTCATGCTCCTTGACACATAGGCTCAAAAACAGGCAGAGGTGTTGGTGGAAGAAAGGCTTCACTCCAGCCCAGTTCCTTGCCAACAGTCAAACACACAGACCCAGCCACACAGTCAATTACAAGGTAGGATTTGAAATTTCAAGGAACAGGAAGGGCTGTCAGTTGCTGAAACACAAACAAAACATCTGCAAGGGATAAACGGGAAGGGTCCACAGGAGCTGATGACAGCATCCATCTTTTTTTTTCCCTCTGAGGACCTCTACAGCAGCATAAGCGAGAAGTCAGAAAGCACCACACAATGGGGAAAGCCCAATGGGATGGGAAAAGAGAGTGGAAATGGAGATGGGATGCAATGGGTCTCGGGGTTTTTTGGAAGACCATGAGGAAGTCACTTCCAGCTATCAGCACTGGTGTATGTTGCTGCTCAGCTAGTAACAGCAATGGCTCCTTCACGGTCCTCAACACTATCAGAAAACTCTAAAACATTTTCCTTCATTTCTGGTGAAAATACTTGCTGGTTCCCCTTCCCACACCCCCACTCTCCCACTTCCCCACACCCCTTTCCCCCCTGTTTTGTCATTTTTGTTTTAATTCTGCAAATAAATGTCTACCCTTCTCTTAAGCAACTGTTGGATGCTGCCATTCAGGAGTCAACGATCAATTAAACAGAAACCAGCAACGTATTGATACAGTTGGGATCTGAGCTTAGTGCTCTGCCTTCTGAGATCTGGCAGCAGGAACATCTCAAACACAGGGATCAATCAGCACCATCCTGGAGGTTACCCTCACATTTTGTTACATGCCACAACTATCACACTTCTTTCAGAGTTAGCTATCTCACAGACTTTGTAACAACAAACCAAGTTCTGTCCAGCCTATCTGTTCCTTTCTTCTTTCTCTGGCAAACAGCTGGTACCTGAAACCTTGTCCCATGGCTGCCCCCCAGCCTGGAGCTCATGCTGCCTGACATCCTCCCTGACAAGTGATGACAATAAAAAGATCCAATTAAAGCAACGTGCCAGTTTGAAAACGAATTTCTGCCCACTCTTCCTGCTCTGTTACCAATAGACCACTTAAAGACTCTACTCATGCAGACATAAAGTGCTAATGGCTACCTGTTCACGTTTCATCATGCTAATATTTGAGCTCTGATTCTGACAGTTCCCTTTTTGTTATTTGAAGCTAAAGGAGCTCTAATCTGGGTTGGCACAGAAGGCTATAAGAACTACAATCTACATAAACACCATTTCCTTCCCCTCTGCACCATTTTGCAGACACAGCCTTCTTGCAGCCAAATTCTTTTTCAAGCTCTAAGAAGCTGAACATGTAGGAGCATAGAAGTAGCCTGGGAAGGTGGCAAGATGTTACTAGAAAGTACCATGAATTCTTGCCCAAGCCCCATTAGGTTTGCAGAAAGGGAACTATGTGGATGCCAAAAATCCAGTCCACTGGAAAAATTACTTTTAATACTTTCAGGAGAAAAGTTCAATGGCTATTTTCATCTGACCCCAAGGATGAGTCTTCAGGGCTAGAATATTTGCTGGTGCAAACTGGCCAGAAAGTTCCTATCTGATTTACACACCAAGTGTTGCCCTAGATGTGGTTACAGATAATTCCCTCACTCTTTTGGATGAGGAAAGACAAAACTCCCAGGGTATCAGCTCATCAGTCATGGGTTCTAGATGGAAGTCTGCACAGGTACCCAGTGCCTGACATCTTCCACATTCAGAGATGCATTTGGCACGTATCTGTACTGCCTTACATGAGCAGATTTTGAGAATACTGACATCCACCTGGTTACATCAGTTGAAAACCTGCTTGTGCAGAGGAAGATCCTGGTCCTCTGTGTCAACCACCAGCATGAGTCAGAGCCATGATCCAATTTTCCATGGAGGAGAACACAACCTTTGGCCTCCTGAGCTGTTGCAGCCCCATGGAGTTACCCAAAGGTTTTAAACCTACACACATTTCCTTTCCTTTGCAATTGTTTATTATAAAAAAATGTAGAGTGTTAACAAGTCTTACTGGAGCCCATTGCATGGAGGCTAAGAAACATAACTTACCTGATGCAATGATCAATGTGATGCAACCTCCCAAGCCTCAGTTCAGGCAAAATACATGCAAGTAGCTACGGTGGACAGACATAACCTTGAGGGAGTCAGGGATGCTCCAGTCCAACCCCATAATGCCGGAGAGGAAAGACAAAAAAGCACAGCAGGGGATGGGTAATTCCCTGACTGATTTACATCTCCTACTCCTTCCAAGGGCTCTCATTCAAGCTGGACTAGAAAGGACACGGGTTAGCACAGACACAGCTAATCTTACTTTTTTTCATTAAAAGACTTCTCTGTAATACAGATAGGTGAAAGAGATTTTTCTTTGCTAGGCGGAAGCGTAACCATGGGCAGGCTTCACCACCTACACCTTGTCATTTGATTGCCACTGCTGCAAGGGCAGCATCTCAACTGGTCACAGTCACCTTATCTACAGACCCCATGTGCCCAAGCATCGCTGCATGTCATAGTGGGGAGTAGCAAAGTAGGTGATAAAAGCTCTTCCAGAACAGGTAGTGAAGTGGGGCAAGGCAGGCTGTTATCTAATACTTTTTTCCTCTTGTGAGATCACTCCTGCCCAGCACGCTGCAGTCCTTCAGCCTCTGTAAAACTCCATCATTGCTGTATTTGGTCTGCAAACAGGTTTTGCCTCTTTCCTTGCAGCTGTAGACTCCTCCAAGCTCCAAGAGGGAGGCTGCTCCAAGCCCCCTAAATACAAGCTGAGCAGAGAGGCCTCATTGGGAAAATAAAGCTCCACATTTCTAAGGCTGCTCCCATGTTAACCTGAGTGCAGTTAATGCTACGACCAACGATGTTACCTGGAGGTTCAGCCTCTTGTGGCAAGTAATTTGCACTCCCAGGATCCTGACCGTGACAAGAAAGTATAGGTCTCCATGGGAGTCATTAGTCAGAGGATGTTGACTTGGTGAGTCCCTGTTTTGAGAGCCCTGAGCCTTGCTGCACCCACTAGGCAAGAGGGATGGGAGAGCAGTGTGCCTCTGTGGGGAAGTTTCCACCGCAAACCAGTTTGAGAGTCGCTGAAAGTCAGGAGAGCAGATAGCATTTTTGAGGGAATATGAGATAAGAGGAGGTGGAGTTTCCCAATAAAGAGGATTTCCCTGCTCAAATATCAAAGGATTCACGCTAAGAAGAGGGAGGAGAAGGGGAATTACATCAGTCTGAGGCACACTTTCTCTTTTAAACTCTGACCTTCTATTGTCTGTCTTCTTGACTAGGATTTAAAGGCCCTTTGTTGGGCTATGTTACATGGTGTGATCTAGAAAGCTGTTGCAGATGAGGCACCATAGGTTTTCAGCTGCTCCGACACTCAGGCTACCCCCTTGCCTACACTGGACTTTCAGAAGGCGTTGAGCCAGCTCAGATAAGTCAGCATGTTCTATCAACACCCTTTCGAAGCTTAGCCGCAGAATGCCCTCCCAGCATCCCACTGATACACCTCTTCCAGTATGCCCAACACAGGCCTGCAGAGATAAGCTTCACGCTAGTGGAGGTCCCAGTGGAAAGGTAGGCTGCTGCATCGTACCAGCCTGCTCTCATTTCCCCCGGGCGCTCTCTAGGCTCTCCTGACAGCATCCTTTCCATCCCAAACATAAACAAATGAGTGAGGAGAGGTGACGGAAGCATAATAGATGCCTAAAATGGTTTAGAGTGATCTATGAGTATCTTTTGGTCATAATGCTCCATTAGTGTGACATTTATGTGGGGTAATATAATGCTGCTCACTCAAGAGCACCTACACCAGCCAGTTAGGTTTTCCTGCCTGCAATGGATGAAGAAAATTAAGAGGAGCATTTCAGCATGGCCAGGGATCCTGTAGACGGGGCTACAGGGCACAGAAGGTATCTGTGCTTGAAGAGGATGTGCTAGGTACCACAGCTACTATCCCAGAGGTAGTGGAGGGCAGGGGACATTAAGCACAGAGAGGACAGAGCAGTGCCTCAGAAGGTAGAACTAAGAGAGCCACAAATGGGGAAAACCATGGCTTGAACCTACAGAGCCAAACAGCCCCTCTAAGGAGAACAGGAAATGCAATACTTGAGGATTTGACCTACTCCCAAATGTGCAGTCTTGAAGCCATCTCCCAGTGAGGTGCAATGTAGTTCAAGCATCCATCTGATTTTACAACAGCCAGTGCTACACTTTGCCTCTAAGTGCACCTTTAACGCCACGCAGGCCTAACAAGGGCTCCAATTTTGTTACCCTGATTTAAAAACATTGCTGAAGTGGGCTGGAGAAGGGACTGCCTCCCAACTGCCAGCTTTTGCTGTTCCCCATAAACAACTTCTTTGCAGCTACTGAACTGCCTAATTTATTTTGCCCCTGCATTTTGATCATTCATCTAGTCACTTCCTAATGGTGGTCTGAGCACTGACACTTTGGGAAATGTCTAAAATACTGTAACCCTTACACAGCCCCATGGAGGTGAAAGGACCAAGGGCAAGCACTGAGTCTTTCCAGAAAAAGAGCGGGATCATCTATCTTCATCCTCCTCCCCACCCTCCACTTCACCACAGGCACTGTTCTCATCTCAGCATATTTGAGTAAAACATGACACAAGGCAAGATGCAGCTGTCTCAGGATCTCTGAATGTTGAAGGCATAATGCAATGACCACAGCCTGTAGCCAGTGACCCAGGAGGTCCCTCTCAGATGTTTTGTTCTCCTGTGGCCTCTGCCCATAAAAGAAAGTATCCAAGAATTCAAGAGGCTGGTTGAACTCAGGCTGTGGCAATGCCATCCAGCAAAGAGTGGGGGAAAAGAAACTGGCACACTCTGCGTCTCAGGCAAATGGGGAACGAATGAAACTAGAATGTGGAGCTTGATCCAAAACCCAAGTCAACAGAGAGAGTTTGATGGATTTTGGAACTGTGTTTCATCACGTAAGTGTGCACTGGTTAGAGAGTGAACAACCAAAAGGATTTCACTTTGCATGCCTAGCAAATGCAGATGACAGCTTTCAGCATTTAGGAATAAATGCAAGAAGAATCACAGGGTGCTATCATTGTAGCCTTTCACTAAATACCTAGAAATCCCGAAGGGGCATCTAGCGTCACAAAGAAAAAGCTGAGGACGTAGAAAGCGTCACTGAAGGACAGTCACACTCAGGACAAACACCAAAGAAACTCCTACCAGCAGATTAAATTCACGTCACTGCATTTTACCCACATTTTGCATTTTGTGCTACTCAGGTACCTTGAAATACACGCAGCAATCAGAGCCACGACACTAGGCATTTCCAGACGGAAGAGCTGCAGCCTGAAAACATGTTGCAACGCTTGCTGTGTCCAATGCCAAAAATGTGTCTCTAACCTGTAGGAAGAAATGGGTGTGGAGCTGCCACTCATAGAAAGATCCCTGTGCTCACATGGCAGGGTACAAAGTCCCTATGTTTGCTTCTCTCGTGAGAAAAACAGTGAGTAAAAAGATGGCTGTTCTGCCTCCTCACATTTTTAGAAAAGTACAGCTGGATGGGAAAACAAGGTGGGAATCAGAGAAATCCTATGTGATCTGTGAAGGCTACAGCCGCTTTGCCGTAGCCTGATACAAACTGCTGATCTCTGTGCTCGCTGAACACAGTGCTTGCTGCTTCTTTTTGGAGACTTCAGTCACATCCTGTGTGGCACTCAAGGGCTGTGACTAGATACAAAAACATACACAAAGTCTAAAAGCATTTCATTGGAATCGAAGCTCAATTTACAGCTCCCTAGACTCAAGGGTGTGTTTGAACAGTTCTTTGTTGCAGGGTTTTGTCAAGGTATGTTCTGACTTGTCCCCTGCATGGTTGTGCAGTAATTCTTGATACTGATAGTCAATTACTTTGTTCACGTCACTCAAACACTGCCTTTTTTTTCCTTTTTTCCTTTCTCAGCATGGCTAATCCCGGAAAGACAATACACAGCTAAATCACCACTTCAAAAGACATTAACTCCTGGCCAGCCCGGGCTGGACTCCAGGCTCTGCCGGGCACCTTCCCCTCAGCCAGCACAGGTAGACAAGCACCCTGCAAAGCGCCCTCCTTATCCATCCCAAAATATGTGTGGGTCCAGGCTCTGCAACTCCCTTCCCAACAGGATAAGTACTTACCCAGGTAATCTCATTATGGCCATTGTTCTCTGAAGGTTAATAAATACTTGGTGGGATGAGTAAAGGCTCTGCAATCTGACCCTAGTGTGGCAGAAATGATTGCTTCGGGCCAAATTTTCATACTATTATTATGCTGAACACCATATTCCTCTGCTTGTGGAGCAGCATTAGCACCAAAATAAACGTGAATGCTTGCAAATAAGGTGTTGGCCCCACTTTTGGACTGAAATTTTTATGTTACCATCATCATGATAGCTCTAAAAATTAGCAGATGCTGCTGGTTGCTAACAAATACATTACTAAATTATTCTGAAACAACAGCAAAAACAAATTGTACGAAGAATACAATTTAAGGAGATGTCGTTCTCTCCAATTTCAACATGTAGAAGAAAATAATTACAGGGTTTTGTTAATTTAAGGAAACACTTCACTGTTTCTCCCATCAGATGCGAGGTGTGAATTATGCAAACACAATTCCAATTTGACTAAGTTATTTACACACTGTAGTCCTAATGACTAATGTAAATTTGAGAGTTATGGAATCAAAAAACAGGTTTCCAACAGTTTCCTAGAAAGAAGAGCAGCTGCCACAGTCCCTGAAGCCAGGTCCACACAAGTCCTGGGCAGACCCATTGGACACTAGGAACGTCCCCACCCGGATGGAGAGTAGAATGGTCAGCACTCAGTAAAAGCTTCCTCCTAACTCCCAAACTCACAAAATGCCACTAGCAAGGAGGGATGTCCATACCAACAACATACATTACAAAGAAACACTACGGTTGGATCACTTGAGATGATTACAGTACATTATCCACTTAACGCAAAACTCCTCTTGGCAAAACCTATAGTTGAGGTATACCTTCAAATGCACCCAGGAATCCATGTGAAACCTCAGACCTGCAAAGCCACACTGAACAAAACTTGAAATCAGACAAGGTGACCAGATAGCTGTTTTCAATGGAGCCTGTCAAACTCTTGTGCAGTCATTAATAATTTAAATCTAACCCACTTCATAGGAAGTCCATATCCTAATTAGTGCAGGACACAAAACAGATTTTCCATTTGGTTTCCAAACAGAAAACTCAGAGGGAAAAAATGCATGGAAACAATATGCTAGATGCTTTGATTTTGATTCAGTGAACAGAAGTTTGCTGAATTTCTTTTTTTTTTTTTTCCAGCCAAAGTTATACCTTAATTCCCTCAATCACACTTTCCAGCAAACATACTACCTGCCCCAAAAAGGTTCTCGTTTTTCAGATGAATACAATACCACATGTTGAAACTAAAGAGATTAAATCCTACCACCCCTGCAACTAAACAAACGTGATGCTGAGACGAATTATTTCTGACTCTCGCAAAATCCCTCAGGGAATGAGGGAAACCACCAGGACCAAAACTTTGCTGGACTTGCTGCAGGTCCCTCCTCCCGCCACCATCATATTGCAAGGTGGCAAATTTAACCTGATAATCACAGTTGTCCATCTCAACCCCAGAAGTGGTGCTGGGTATAGAAACTGAAGAGGTATTCCCACAAAGCAGTTGGCTCCAGAGCCTACAAGACTGTATTTCCCTTCCATAGGTGTAGAGATGCCCATGGAGCACCTGTGTATGTTCCCCTGAAATGGACCCTACACGCGCGAATCACAGCTGGAGAACTCATCCATGCTGAGAGGCAATTAAATGGGAAAGAGGGCGATGATGGGATACAGGATTCAAGGGGAAGCAGCTCAACCTGCCAGAGCTGCACGCCAGCCAACACCCAGATATACCAGAAAAATGTTAGCTTATGCCAGTCATTGAACCCAAAGCCATAAGAAAAAGACACCAGTAAATTCAAGAGGGGGACTGCATTTTAATCCAGCAATTACCTTTTGTAACATCTGCTTTTTCCTGCTAGTTCCACCCAGCTTGACTCAACGCAACGTGCGGAGTGGCTGCGCCCATCAGCTCTGGGCTGAACCTTGCTGTCCCGCCCCGCGAAGCCCATCGCCTCAGGTTTTTGGGGTGATGACTGGTCACTTCAGGAGGGCAAGGTGCCAGCCACCCCGGAACAGCATCTTCCTGCTAAAGAGAAAAATATGTCTTGACATGAACAGCTTTGCCAACTAATGGCCTGCTACTACCCTTCCCTTCTTGAAGAAGGTTATTGAGAAAGTAGTTTGGGAGCATCATCTTGATCTTGCAAGGTGTCTTTGATCCCTATCGATCTGACTTTAAAGACAGAGGCAATATTAGATACAATGTCTAAGAATGCCCTTCGAGCAGCTGATGTTGGGGAGATGTCACGGTATCACAGTATAAGCAAGGTTGGACGAGACCTCAAAGATCATCACATTACCACAGACCTCGAGACTAGACCATGGCACCAAGTACCACGTCCAAACGTGCCTTGAACACCTCCAGGGATGGTGACTCCACCATCTCCCCGGGCAGCCCATTCCTACCAGCTCTTTTTTCCACCTATAGCTGGCCCTGAAAAACCCAGTCTGACGCTAACCCTGGTTTTGAACTCCTTTCCCCCAACAGCTCCACTTGGAATGATCACCCCTTGTGCCACCCACCTGCAACAACAGTTGGTAGCATTGGTGATTGCATCTCTGACACATTTTTTGGAGCTGACCTTGACCTGGTCCAGTTTTAGGGAAGAATAAAAGTGCATAATCTTCTTCTAAGCCTGCCACTTTTTAGTCAAAAATAAATAAGACAGAAATGTGCCCATCAGCAAAATGAATGGATTGCACCAACTGACCCATCAATAAGAAAATAGCCTTTATCAAGGTCTTTGCATTACAGCAGTTGGACAGACACTCTAAAGGCAAGCACTAGTTTGGTGTGTGGTCTCCATCTCATCATGCATTGGGTAGTAACGACATAGGCTGGCACCGAGCTGAGGATGCAGGTGCCCATTCTTCAAGGGATGGTGTTTTAGGTACCCATTCCCAAAACAGTTCACCCACCTGTCAAGACTCTGCAAGCCTGGACAGAGGGGATGACCAGTCAGGGCTCCCCATCCCTGCTGGTGCCAGATTACATTTCCACAGCAGCTGCTTCTTTTGTCTACACCCAATAAAGCCAAACCAGTCTAAAATTTAATTTAATCTGCTGTAAACCCCAAGTGTCAGGCATTTAGATGGCAGCTAAAAGCGCCACTCTCAGATAACTGAGTGACACCAGCTAATAATAGCCTATGCATTAGGAGAGTGGGAGCAGACATTTTGTGTAACCAAAGAGGAACCTGTGCCTGGGAACAACCCAGGGTGGCCAGTCTCAGCCCCACCAGCAGCAGACAACGCTGTTCGCTGAGCCCACCCGCCCTCTTATGTGATTAGCTGCACTAATACCACCGGTGACCTCTCTTTCAAGCTCCGAGGCAACAATAGTCCTGGCTTTTGTTAGTGGCAGAACAAAATGCCACCTTTTTACAGCTCTGCAATCATAGCTGGCTTCCCTTTTCATCTCCCAGAGGTTCAGCATCAGACCTTGCTCACCGGGGAGGCTGGTTAACCCTTCCCAGGCAGCCTGGCCTCAGTGGGGAGAGGCAGCAGGGTCCTCTGGCTCCTCTTCTCCCACATCTCTTCATTTTCATGGAAAACACCGAATAAGTCCTTCCTTTCTGGTGAAGGATACACATGTGCAAGAGGGCTCTTCTCTGCCAGATGCTGCGGTATGCAGCAAGTACCTGGTGGCTACTCCAGGCCCCTCTACTGCATCACTAGATCACAAAAAATCACACCAAGCTCTCCACTCTCACCCTGCCCCTGGGAATTGCCTTAATGTATAAAATACACCTATTCATCAAGAAGTGGTTTAATTTAGATGACCTTCTTTTGTCCAGTCTTAAGAAGAGCAGCATGGAAGAAAAGGAAACCAAATTTTCTGGAGCAGTGCTTCCCAAAGCTGCCAGGGCTCAGCAGCTCTCCCACAAAAAATGGTTACAGTACATCTCACAAAAGGATGCTCTTGTCCCATGATGTTGGGATGAACATGTATTTGGGCTTCTCTGGGAGGCTCTTCCCAAAAGGGGATGGGTGGTCAGAGGTGCTCTCTTCCTGAAGCCTCTGTGCTGCCCATAACAAGAGCAGTGCTTGCTCAGGACCTAGGGAAATCCTGCATTCATCCATGTTTGGATGTCCAAGAGAGCAAGGTACCTCATCCACCACTACACCCTCCCTTTCTCCTTCTTCCCAACAAGGGCTACAAGGAGCACAGGGAGCTTTCTCCTGGGGCGAGCAAAGGTCTTGGATGCACAGCTGACTGCACGTGTCAGTTATGCTCCAAATGGGTTTTCACAGGTCAAGGTTCTGCAGGCAGCAGGAGCAAATGCTATTTTTAGACAGGATAAGGTCACGGTGCTTTTAGAGACAGTGAGGTCTACAATAAAACCTATTGATCAGTTTCTGGAACTAGTGCTCCGGAGAGATGCCTAGATTGAAATAAAAATTGCCTGGCCATTTTCTCTATAGACTCAATGGGTAAAAGCTTGTTGGACTCAGTCTCTTTCAGGAGATAAAATAAGTTAGGAATCCACGTATGGACGAATTGTCCATTTAAGTGGATGCACAGTGGGAAAAAAGGGAAAGTGGGACCCACGGGAGAGACCAAAGAGAAGCTTTGAGCATACTTTTGCTGTGGTGACAAGCCAGGCAAAGGTGACAAGAAGGCAAAGGTCATCCTTGCTGTGCCCATGACTCCAACCTGGGCAGTGTGCTTGAGGTGTGAAGGCAGTAGGCAGAAAACCTTAATTTTTCACTTGCATCATGAATGGTAAGGAAGGTCTCTGAAAACATTCATCACATGGGTCCCACACACCTGTCTGGCTGTGTTTTGGTGATGTAGATCACCCAGCAGACACATGGAGGCTCAATGACAGAAAACAGACCAGCATCTCAGCCAGGCGCAGAATTTAGCTAATAGTTCACACACTTCCAAGATTTTCACAAGAAATTCCAAGAGTTTATGCAGGTCACATCAAAAATATTGAAGTGTTGGGCTATCGCACCTTCGAGTTCAGCCACAGACCTAAAGCTTTAAGTCTATTACAGCACATAAATACCTCTCTATCGCAGTAAGTGCTTTATTGTACTGGAGCCTTGCGACCACAGGGACGAGTGTGAAAGCGCGCAGTATCTTCATTCATCATCTGCCCCATTCCCACAGCCTCACTCACAAACAAAACATGCCATGGTAAACATAATCCATACATCACACCCTGACATGAGTGACCCCATTAGCAAGCCGAGCCTGTCCTAGCCAGAGCACCCTACCATACATTAGCAATACAATGACCAATGTATTTATAGGATATAATAATAATAATAGTAACAGTAGATAAAGAGTACTGAGCTATGGAATGCTAGTTTGGGTGACAGGATATGTAGTTTGCTTTCAACTCCAGAAAATGAGGAGAGAGACACACTCAGCTGCTCAGGTAAAAGTAGATGATGCAGGAATTAAAGCACTCGCAAGTGCGTGGTGTGGCTTGCTCACCATTCCATTGCTAGGTCAGACTGTAGCTTACACTTCTGCATAGTAGAGACAGCAAGATGCAAAATCACAAACATTTTTACCTGTATGGTGACAGCACTACAGAGGACTCACAATAAAAAAACACATTCTGAAGCACTACAGTTACAGTGATTAAAAAAAAAAAAAAACAAAAAAAAACTCCCAAGAAAAATAAAAAAAGACAGGCTAGGCTGATCTTTCCAAAGATATTGCTGTTAGAAAAAACAAGGTAATTATTCCTTTTTTTTTTGGGGAAATCAGGTTTGGGTTTAGTTTGGTTTCTTTATATAAAAGGTCCTTAGGCTTGTACCAACACTTTTTACACTTTTATCATTTTCTTCCTAAGGCCCTGCAACTCCAGGACAAAGTTTGAGATAAAATTATTATAATAATAAGGACAATTTACTTAGGAATTAAGGACACTGCTGCAGCTCCTCATCTTAACTGACAAAATGAAAGGAGCTTTAGTGGAATATATGTCTAAGAAATATCAAAGCTATTTTTTGTTTATAATTACCAATACCATACAAGCATCCTTTCCAGAAAGCCTACTTTATTATCCTGAAAGCAGATGCAAACATGTGTATAAATAGGGAGTTCAATGAAGCCTGTGCTAATGCTCACATTAACTGCCGTGCAGTCAGATTTTCACCCCATATATGTATATGGGTACACACACACCCACACACATCATTTTTGACAGACATCACTTGCATCTGGGCTCATGTCGATGCCTGCCAAGAGTTTTTTCCTAGACTTCAATGGATGTTACAGAAATTCTTTGTTAATCTGAACATAAGGAGTTGAACCCAAGCTCCTTTACACCTACGTAGTGGCTGCAGGGGAACCGCTCAGAATTTACATCAAGGGTAACTTGGGTTACAACATCTAGCAGGATCTGCCCCAGCAGACACTTTCCTCCATGCCAGAGACAGAGGACACAACATCATGTTCCCCTAAGCCACCTTCATCCCTCACAAGGGAAAGGCACAAGGGAAAGGCACAAGATGCTGAAGGACCCAGCTCTTTCTACAGTGAGGAGGAGAAGGAAAATAAACCTCCAAACTTTTAATTTTTGGTTTTTTCTATTTATTTTTTAATTAGTATTCAGCATATGACACCGCGACACAGATAGCTAAAAATGTGTGCGCAGATATGTCATCCACAAACAAAGTGGCTCATGTTTGTTCTTTATTATTTAGGAAATGCACATTAATTACAGCAGATTTTCTCCTATACATCTACTGTATCTCAGACAGAATTGCTGAGAAGGTCTGCAGAATAAAAATGTATGTGGTAATTAAATGGATATTTATAATTAGAACTTAATAATTTGCATCAGGGACAAATGAGCTCTGATTTCAATCTGTAGTGCATTTAGATTAGCCTGAAGATAGTGTAATTTGATGTTTTATAGTCCTCCTCTCAGATTATGAAACAATACAGTGCCTTTAAAGCAGCCGTGTTTGTGTCAGGAGTGTGTTAAGAAGAAGCCACAATGAAAATGTTTGACAACGTGAAAGCAGACATAAATTACATGACAACTGTGTAAAAGTCATGATGAAACAAATAAAGGGCTGACCTATAACGCATCCGATTCAGCACCACACCCGGACCACTCAGCACTCATCCCAGCGCTGTGAGCACATCCTTCTGCACACAGCTACTTAGCACCGAGAAAACTGTAAATTATCACTAGTCAACAACATTGATTTTTAGTCGACGTTTCAATCAGTGTGAAGTAGAAATACTACACCGCTCCCCAGCAGCCTCTTAGCCAGCCGACTGCTCAGCCGTAGCCTTTTCAGTCGCAGCTCTGTTACAGCCCCATTGTTCCCACTGTACAATATTTATCGCAGTCTCTCCAGACGCGAGTACTTGACCCAAAGGTCTCCTGGACACACAACCTACCTGTGCCACTGACGTTGTTTACCCAAATGTGAGAAAAGACCCTGCAAAGCTCACTATGTCCTCAAAGACATACAAGGTGAATTTTCCCCAAGGGAATGGGGTGTTGGATGGCCACATCCAAGCACCTCCTCCCCAGACAAGCGCCTGAATCTCTGTAGAGCTTTAAGACAGGGCAAGAGGTGAAGCAGCCAAAGAAGTGGGGTGGACAGAAAGGTTCTGACAAAGAGCAGGCTGGTTTGAAGATGTCTTTTTACTTTCTGGCTTTGGAAGTAAAGTAAGGGCAGCACAGTGGGGCAGCACAATGGGACAAAACCAGGCTTTTGTCCCTGCTCTGTTACAGGTTTCCTGCTTTGCCTGAAGCAAGTCACCCAACCTGTGCTGTGCCGTAGAACAGTGGTTGCTTATCTCACCCCAGTATGGCGAGGGTGTATTCATTAACATCTCCAAGGCACTCAGGTCCTCACGTAATGGATGCAGTAGAAGTAAACATGATGATCAGCAGATAACAGGGAGCGCTGTGCAGGCATTACATAGGAGAGCTGCACACGTGTATAGGCAAATGCCTGAGGTAAAAACACAAGGATGCCAAGCTGCTGGGAAGTTCATAGTCAAACCAGTTACAGTTTGACATGCAACGCAGAAAGCAAGGGAAGAACTATTTTCAGAAGGGAGACTTCCAGAGTCCTGGCACCCAACACCGTGGAGCTGTATCCCACAGCCTCTTCCCAGCCTTTGTACTTTGCTCTCACAGAGCAAAGCGGAGCTCAGCATGCCACACATCATCAGCTGCTAGCTAAAAATGCAAAGGGGAAGGAGAGGAAACAAGGAAACCACCACCATAGTCTGAAAATCCCAAAAACAAGGACTCACAGACCCGTGTTCCCCCACAAAGAGTGGGGTGGCCAGGCAAAGTTTTCATCAGGAAGGGCCATCCTGGCACTTATCCCATATTCATCAGGGATAGCCATGGGACAGAGTGAGAACCACCAAGCAAACCTAATTTCCAGTGAGATATGATGCTGGTAGCCCATCAACAGGCACACAACAGGCCACACAACAGGCAGGTGACCTTCTCCTACCTGTGTCTCTGAACATGCCACCCTTTTGCAGTGGAAGGGAGCCTGTGTATTCCCCCAACTGTGCCCTTTCTGTGCATTTTGAAATCCACCTGGTGTCAGCAGGATGGAAAACAAGGCACCGAGATCTTCCTTTGAGGAGTTTCGTGTTTGACCAGAGTACACGTTATTCAGGTGATCAGCTGGAGTGAAACGCAGCTAAGCTGCTGTTTGTTCCAGCACAGTGAGACTGGCCTGTTAAAAAGCAAAAATGTCAGGATGTTGCAGGCTCAGTCTCATGCCAAAACCAGTATGCAGTTGAACAACTGTTAGAAACAGACAGCATAATCAGAAACCAAGAGGAAAAAAACTAAAACAACCCTGAATTCAGACTCTTTTGCCAAGTTGTCAGTGCACTGGGGCCACCTACGTCCCATTCAGGCATCCTTGGGAAGCTCTGACCAGGTGCTCACATTGCAAAAGCTCCCAGGTAGCATCCACTGGAGCCCCATTTCCTACACACCCGCCAAACACACCTCTTGCAGAGCAAGTAACTTAAAAAAAAAAAAAAACAAACAGTAATACAGTAAAGAGCCCAAAATTGTCTTTAGCCACACCACCCTGGCATTACAAGAAAGCACCCTGACGTTGTGGTCAGCCCAGCAGAATTTAGCGACAATTGCATAAAGGCTTAAAGTGTGGCAAACTTCACACTAAGCCCAGCTCTGTGTGAGGGGGTCAGTTTGTCTTTTTCACTTATTTATTTTGATTTTAGTTATTCTAATGGGTTTGAGTTACTGTGTAAAGGTTCTATTATTCACCTGCACTCAGCCTGTCCCTATATTCACCCACCCCAGGCAGGAACTAGCTTACAGATTCTTTTTACCCCCGAATTTAACTCCAAATATTTGTAAAATCTCCCAGACACACACACCCCCCTCCTGCTCTCACACTCTCAGAGTTTAATTTGCCTCTCAGAACACCAAACCCCTTCTTTCTTTTTTATTTTTTTTTTTCCCTGTCTTGGGCCCTCAGGTTACTGGCACAGTGACAACTCTTTTTTCCCAACAGCAAGCCAGGAAAGATGATAGAACGTGCGTGCGTGGCCAAGGGACTGGTCTCAACTGGCTCAGAGGGGAAAAAACGGAGCTGTGTCTTTTCTCCCCCCCTCCCCTCTTGCCTTTAGCCAAAAGACCTGGGAGCACTTGCTGTACAGTCAGCAGGTATTAAAGAAAAAAAAAAAATTTGAAA
>WBNM01045765.1:0-10552 GCA_013399055.1 Ramphastos sulfuratus
CTATGATTCTATTCTATGATTGAAGAACACAAACCACATAATTTAAGTGAAAGATGTTTTCACTTCCTAAACCTTGGGTTAGATTGTGTGTCATTCTCTGATGTATGTCTTGTACATTTATGGGTTTGAATGACATTTAGTAGACTAGGGTATCACTGTTTTGCCTTGATGTTTGGGTACTGTTTTAGTCTGATAGCATCATATCTAAGCTATGAACATATTTCACTCTTGGTGTTTTATCCTGAGTGTAACATTAGATTTCTTTGTAAATGAAGGTTTCAATAGTCAATGCCTGAGTATCTCTTAGCATTCCTTACTGCTGCAGTTGAGTCTGCTGAGGGCAGTTCAGGTAGTTGCCTCTGGCTGTGTTCCAGGGTATAATTTTGTTTCTCTCTTATTGCCATCTGACCAGCGTGACGATGGCAGAGCTTCTGGAGAGCCTTTCCTGGTCTAAGCACAGCCCAGTTTTGGCTGAGGGCTAGGTCTTAACTTACTCATTTCTGGAAATAGGATTAGTGTTTTGTGAGAGCCATTCTTCTTGTTATGTCCTTTCTCTTCCTTCTGCTGTCATGTTTGCCAGCTTTAACCCACCAAACTATTTCAGAGACACTCTCTTCTCTTGTGACACTGCATACGCCGAACTCTATCCCTGTGACCTTACTTTCCACCAGACTCACCTGCTACTTGGTCATGTCATTTTCCTGAAGAATATGATATTTGAGCCAGTGTGAAACAGCCACTTCCCACCAGTCAGTAGAAATGGCATCAGCACGTGGAGAAGTCTTTGTGTCATGAATGGATTTCATGAACAGGCTTCACCACAACTTTATTTGGAGTTCACACGGGCAGCAGCTTGTCACTCAGGTAAATGGCACTTCCAGAATCTGCAGCTGTCCTTTATTCACATCCACTGGAAATGAAAAATTAAACCATAGAACTATAGAACTGTAGAGGTTGGAAGAGACCTTTGAGATCACCAAGTCCAACCACTGACCTAGAGCCTGCATTCCCACTGGTGTTCAGGAGAAAATATATTAGCAGAGTTAACAGACTCACAGTTACCAGACTCACTCCAAAATGGCACTTTACTCAGTCCACAGTGGTGAAACACTTGGTAGCTGAAGTGAAAGTCACTGCAGCTCCCCCAACACTACAGTGGTCGTTTTATGAAAGTTTCCTAGCAATATACAGGCTTGAACTTCACTGGGAGCTCGATTTCTCCTGATGTAACTGATAATTATGGTTTATTTACTTCTTGCAGTTCCCATGTACTTCATCCCACATTTTCCGTGGGTCAGAGTTATTTCTGATCAGCAGTGTGGCTTTCAAGCTGTCAGTGTCATACCTTCAATGGCAGCCTAGTGGCCAGCACTTTGCCTGAGCCTTGCAAAGAGTTGCTGATGGTGACTCTGCTGCTTCAGCAACTTCTAGTTTTCTTCAGTGTGGTTTCCCTACACTTGGGCAATCCTGTCATTGGTGACCTATGCTTCTGTACTGCCTAGAATGTCATCTGGCCTCAAACCCACGTGGGAAACAGGCAGTCTCATCTGAGCTGTGGGACACCTACCACAAGCTTGCACATGGGTCTCCTCCAGTTTTCAACCAGTTCACTAGCAATCCTTTTTTGGAAGGGTTTTATTCTGCACAGACGGTAGGAATGGAAATTGCATACAGATGGGAATTACAGCTGGTGCTTTAACAAGATCCCTGTTTCTTCTTCCCTGGGGGAATCTATCTAATTCACGTCCATTCTGTACCTTCTTTTTCTTCACCAGTGTAGATTTTGAAGTTCCTTCATTCAGTTGTTTATGATCTGACCTTTTACAAAAGGTTTTGTAATGGAGCCCTTGTAAGAACAGACATCTTTTCCCATTACGAGTTTTACATTCAGCTCACTACAATCTGCTTCTCAAATCCATCACTGGGCTCAAGTGCTCCACGAGGACCTACCAAACCAGCCTCCTCATTGCTTGCTATGTGCCAGGTCCATCTCCTCCCTCTGTCTGGCATTTAAAAAAGGTTTTCATTGTAGCTGTCTGCAAAACTTGAATCCATTCAGGAAACAGAGGGGAAAAAAAGTTGCTAATAGCTATTGCTAAAGTGTTTTGGTATAAGGACCTAAAATCCTTCATGAAAACTGCAGTGGCTTCTCAGTAGGCCTCCAGTCCAGACAGCACCCCATCTGATGTGCTTTTGCAGACTTCAGTTCATCTGCACCCTTTTGCACGTCTTCACCAGTAGAATAACTTTTTCCTAGCTAAAAGCCTTTGCCAGCTGTGCTAATACTTGCTTATAAAATTGCTTACAGAGATTTCACAATTCCAGCAGGCAGGACTTTACTCTTAGCCCCTGCTTAAAGTGCAGGCTGAAATCCTGAACTTGGCACTTTCTGAGAAGTGATTTCTTTTGCTCTGCAGGCACATTGCAGTGAATGTTCATTCCCTGTTTCTCCATGTAAACCAGGCAGTCTTCTATGAATTGCAGTTAAAATAAATATGTTGTGTTCTTTGCAGTGAAGTAAAAGAAGTCCCTCACAATACATTTCCACTTAATTAAAAGAAATTGTTTTGTAGTTATATCAAATTAGGGAATAAGGGTATTATATTGGGCAAAGTGTGCTAATGGGTGCTGGTGTTACTTGGCTGATCCTGTTGGATCATCACCTACTAAGTAGTCAGGTATCTGCTTATCATCTTTTTTAGCTGTTTTCCTTTGACAGCTCTGGGAGCCTCCTTTGGTTAGTGCTTACACAGGCTGTATTTTCACAGATTGTGTTGGATTGGAAGCGACCCTCAAAGGTCATTTTGTCTAACCTCCCTGTAGTGAGCAGGGACACCTTTAACTAGATCAGGCTGCCCAGGGCCACCTCGAGTCTGATCTGGAATGTCTCCAGGGAGGGGGCCTCAACCACAACCTGTTCCAGTATTTTACCACTCTCATTGTCAGGGTAACTTAATCAAGTGCTGTTGAAGTACTGCTTTAGGCCAAAAGCTAAGATCTCTGGCAGAAACAGATGCAACACAGCAAGCATCTGCTGAGGAAAGTGCACTGAAGAGAGGACACATGTTCCTCCTTGCTGCACCTGCTGCTAGGAAGGTCCCCTGAAGTCCAGTGAGTGCAGAAGCAGACGTGGCACAGCCTCGCTGGGAGCGGGGCTGACTCTGCTGCAGCATCTGTGAGAGAGCTGCACAGCAACGGAAACACAAACTCGGCTGCCCACCTGCTGCTCCACCTGCACAGCTCCTGCCTCTGCCAAGCTCTCGGGTGGGGGATGGAGAGCAAGAAGCTTCCTGCTGGGGTGACCACGCAGTACTGTTGTCCCTGCTGCAGGAGCTGGTGCAGATGTGCTAAAATTAAATTCATGGATAGCAGCAAATTTGTGTGGGAGTAGGGATGTGGAAGAGTAGAGGGGAAGAGAGCGAGGAGCTTCATGCAGATTTCATTGACACCTATTATCTATTCTGTTTCTGCCTCCTCAGCCTTGGGCTAATATTTTCCCATACTAATAGGAAAATGTACAAGTTTCCTTCTGCTTTTGAAACCCTGACTTTATAAAAAAGGAAAATGGGATTTAGACTCCTACTTCTGTCTCTGAGAGCATATTTCCAGGATCAGGTTCTTTTGCCCACTCATTCATTTGGACTCAGCAGGCATCAGTGCCATGATGATTAATCTAGTCTTCCTCTCTCTTTCATTATTTTTTAGCTTTATGGTTTAAACTGGGACTTCTGCTGTTTCTGTGAACCATTTCCACAAGGATTTTGTTGTTTTAAGCTTGATGTGTCAGCTGAGGTGGTGTTTTTTGCTGTGTTAGGATTGTGACTGTAAAGGAACAGTATGTTTTCATCCACAATGTTCCTTTTCTGAGCAGATCAATCCCAATGAACTCTTACTCAGCAAATGATGTGAGTTTTACTAAACATTTGCTCAGAAAATACATTCCATGGTTAGATATATTGGCACGTTTGCTGATATGAACATGCTTCAGTGGTGCACAGTCAGAGCTGGGCTGTGATTTATGATAGTGGGGATGATTGTAAAGCAAGGGTTGGTTGCTTTATTTAAGAAACCACTGGGATGAGCATAAGGGTAAAAATCAAATCACATGTGAAAAAATATATGAAATCGAAGCAGAAATGTGAAAATAATATTTAGGTTTCATTTCTGTGAACCTTGACAATGTCCTTTTGAGTGCCCTGTACTGAAAAAAACAAAACAACACAAAAAACCCAAACCAAACAAACCCTAATTATTCTCAGGCTGTTTAAAAGAAGCAGGAGAAAGAGATCCAGTCCTTCATGAAGCTCTGCCAAAGCCTCAAGTAGAGGCAGACGCTGATGTCAGAAGAGAGCTGCTCTGATTGTCTTGTTTCCTACGTGATTGACAATACATGTGACACCATCCCTGTGCCCAGTACAACTCTGTTGGAGTTTTTCCATTGGCTTTGGTGAGAATTGGCTCCAATCCTACATTTGTCTAATGTGTTAATGTGTTAACTGTGTCAAAAACTTTGCGACACCATTGACTATTGTACAGCTGATGATCTATTGGCTGATTGCTGTATCTGAGTAGGACAGTCGACCACAGGAATTTCCCTTAATGTCTGTTGCATTGTTATTAAAGACAGAACTATCATATGGCTCTGGCAGTGCAATTTCATTATAACAACAGTAGATTTTCCAGGAAGTTAACTTTTGGGTTGCCACTTACTCACCAAACCAATGAAGTGTTGTTAGACTGAGCTGAGAACACTTTGCCTGAATGGTTATTATTTTTATGAGCATCACATCATTGCTGTTATTATTTTTGGTCAAGAATGAAAAACAAGTCTCTGCTCTGTGTCCAAGCTTTAGAGTATCATAGCAGAAAGTATGGGAGGAAAGCCTTGCATGCTCTCCTTGATGTTTCTGTCATCAAGAGGTTTATTGTTAAGGGATGTGTGTGTAGGACTGAATGGCTGATAATTTGCAACTTAATTTGCAGTTGTAGTATTTAATGAGTATTAAATAAGGAATCTATACAGCAGTTACATCTGCAGAGCAGCTCTGTCTTATCATTCTAGAACAGTATTAGGACAAACAGTTCCCCTCAGCTGAAAATGAAGCAATGCTTCATGCTTCAGCTTTCTTGATCAAGACTGGGACCTGTGCCTTTTTCTTTCTCAGTGCAATGCAAAGTATGTGTTTTTTGACGACCTTTCACAAGTTTTGTTCTGTAAAGGTAGAGCTTTTGTGTTTTCAACAGCTGCAGTCTCCTAGAGCCCCTCGAGGAGACCATGGCTGAACCCCAAGGTCCTTTCTTAGGCTTGACTCTGCCTCTTGGTTATACTGAGCTCCAGCTGATCTAAATGGAAGTTTTGCACGAGGAAGAAGGTGAAACACAGGATTTGGTGCAGTATGTTCTGTGAAAGGACATTCACCCATAACCTATATTGCCTTCACTTGTCAGTATTGTTTTATCTTGTATATCTGACAGTCTCCCTTTCACTGCTTACGTAAGAAAATCGTTTGTACTGTCAACATCTCTGTTTAACCTTTAATAATAAAATTAGTAACTAAAACCAAGAGGCCCAAGTCCTGAGGCCCGTATTTGGGTAAAATTTCCATTGAAGCCAATGGTAGTTTTGCCAGGGACAGGTCTGGAAAAGCCCTGAATTTTGGACTCAGAAGTTACCCTGGCAAGCTTTTCCAGTAGCCTCTGTTTCTGCTCTACAAAGGACAGCTAGGACTACAGTGGCAGGGAGAGGAAATGTTAGAGGAATCTTTCTGTACTTTCCATTTAATGACTTTATTGGCCAAAGACATCTGATGATACCAGGTTTTTCTAATTCTCATTTTTATAAGCTATCTAATGCGCAGGAACGTCAGTTCTGGGCATATGTTCCTGTCCCTGGAGTCTTGTTCAGACATTAGAGAAACATTTTCTAACTCAAAAGATAAACACTTCTGCTAGAGTTCAGGGACGGAAATTGTTTTCATCGCAGCAGGTGTTGCCTATTAGTTCTACTAGAACTAAAACCCTAAGCTGGGCTTTAAGCGCGATGCATAATCAAGCTCTTACATCATTGTGAGATGTACCGTACTTGAACCTTTTGCTTGCTGAGACTGTATTTCCTCCAAGAAACATCCTGTTTTGCAATCCTCCAAATTCCCCATGTGCCATACAGCATTAGGGATTTCATCACCTCCTGGGCACACAGACTATGCTTTCTGCAGAAGACCCATAGGGAGGGAAAGACAGAGAGCCAGACAAGTCAGAGGTTTCTGTATTTCCTGTTGGGACCATGTGACCTATGAAAGATAGCTTTATAGCTTTATTTTTATTGCCTCCCCCCCACCCCCCCTTTCACTTCACACTGTTTCCATTCTAGACCTGAGTCTGCCTAGCAGGCTGCTGGAGGCTGCTGATTGCATCATGTGGAGGAAGGGATCATACTCTCTTCAGTATGTTTCTTTCTGTTCAATTGTTTCAGGTCCCATCTTGCTTTTAATGGGTCTTGGCTGCTTTTTTTCCTGTCCTTTGCCTTGCATGCAGTGGACAAAACAGTCAGCCTAGTAAAAGGCATTACTGTTTGTAGGGTCCATGCTTTATCTCCAGCTTTCGTTGAGGTTTACTGCTAAAGGCAGTGGATTCGTTTGCAAGCTCCATCTTTGTATTTGAGAACAGAATATCTTTCTTAGTAATTTTTCACTTTGCATCTTTGGTGTAAATACTTACTTATTTCTTATGGACCTAATTAGACTCACCTAAAGTCACTGGAGATCATTCCTCTGGGTTTATGAAGAGATTTTGCCAGATCTCAGTGTGCCGCTAGGCTCTGACTGCTCTGAGTAGCTGTGCCCCTACCCACACACCCAATGCCTGCTGATCCTGATCTGCATTCAGACTCAGCCCGTGATGTTACAGAGCTCTTGGCCTTAGCATTGTACCTTGACCTTCTGTCTTGATTTGGCCATGCCTGGGGCTCTAGATTGTGGCTGTCCCTGGTTGTGGCCACTGGACCTGCTCAGTTATTGCCCAGGTTCCGGAGGGCTCTATCCAGCTGAGGTGGCTGCCCTGCTGTTGCCCTTGGCCCTGCTCGCCTGTCCTCTGCAAAACATCCTGCTCTGTCTCCTCCCTGGCTGTGGGAAGCAGGATCTGACCATTAGATGCTGCAAACCCTTTCAAGAGTGGTTTGCCCAAAGGACTGTTCACTAGTCATGTTTTGTACAATGACCTAGGTCGTGGTTTGTACCCTGCTTACAGCTCTGCTGCTTATTCACAGCTCGTACCACAGCTGCAGCACTCATAGTTTAACAACAACATTCCACTTTTTTACTTTTTACAGTCAGTTCTATTGGTTGATCTAACACATAGAGGAAAACAGGCTGGATTTATTTATTTTCCCTCAGAATTTTTCTTTATTTCTGCTTTGTGGCAAAAGGAAGATATAATGATAGGTACAACCACTCATTTGCTGGACTAAGCACTGCTTATTCACCTGCAAGAACTGTAGTTAAGCTGGCAGTGACTCTGAAACATGCCAGGCAAAGCTGGAAAGAAAAGATTGCCTCTAAAATTTCTGAGTGAAACTCATCAGGATTTCTGGAGCTAAGGAGCCTTGTTAACATGGATCTAGCACATGTGTGGAGGGTGAGAGAAACAACAAAAGAAAAATCTCAGCATGCTTATCTTGTATGAATGGTCTCTCACAACCACAGCGAACAGCCCTGTGCTGGAGGTTAAAGCACGTCTAGGAGGGGATGGCAGGTGCTGAGAGCAGGGCTGGCAGAGCAGCCCGGAGCAGCACTTTTTCCTCATCCCACTAGAGGGTGGGTGCAGTTTGGACAAAGCAAGGCTTTGGCTGTCTGAACTCTGCCTGGCTTGGCCTGGTGCACAATGGGAGTGTGAGCATTAATTTATCACCTAACAAGGCTGGCAGGGCTGCCAGAACTGGCAGTTGGTATTTAGCTTGAGGATGGATGTAAGCCTTTCCCCTCTGTAAATCAGGCTCTGTCATCAGAAGATGCTGTGAGTATCAATAACATAGAAATTGAGTGAGTCAAAGTGGGTTTTATTTCTCAGTAGCTTGAAACACAGGTGTCTATACTTCTTAAAAATGAGTTCAGAAGTTGTTCATGGTAGCATGCTCTACCAGGCTCACAGGCATAGTGTTTAAAAAGTGTGGTTTAGAGACAGGAAAAATAGAAGAAATAACAGAACAAGTGGTATCTTCTTTTAATTTAATGTTTGCAAAATCATTCGTTTTGTGACACAGACATACAAATAAAACAGTCTCTGAAATGAGGCAGAGTTTGTAATCAAATAAACATCAGCACTTCAGAAAGAATATGAGCCATTGTATAGCTGTCAGTATCATCAGCACCAACATCCCTAAACTCTGCTTCAGCTGCAACAGGCCAGAAAATACAATTTCTTTTTTTTTAATATATTTTTTCCCACCTGATCTATTGATTTGTATTGCAGAAAATGAGAGTGCAATCTTATTTAAGAAGAGAGCTAAATATTTTTGTAGCTGAAGTATACAAAGCTTGTCCAACACAGGGTGGAATAAAGGCAGAAAACAATAAAAATCCATCAAGTTTTGGGTGAGAGAATTTCTCTAGAAAGAGATTGAAGAGACCAATATTAATTTTGTGTTGAATAAGGCAAGGCAAGGAATTAGAGCTCTCTGAAACAGGGAAAGATTCAGGAAAGAATCTTATGACATCACCTTGTCTGTAAGAGAAGACATTAATGATAATAATTACAATGTAATATACATAAATAACAACAGCAACATCATCATCATCACCACCACCACTTTCTGGCACAAAGTTGAATCAATTTGTAAAGCCCAGTCAAAGGTTTGATCTTAAGAAGAAGATGTGCAGCTATATAAATGAAGCTGAATTAAAGATGGAAGAGAGGAGAGGGACAACCCTCTGACTTTGGCATACATTTCTTTATGACAGCACCTGTCAGTCTCTCATATCTGGGATAACATAGTGTAATACTGCACAGTTGTACATAACAGAGGTTTTGCCCTTGGTCAAGGGCAAAATATTGCACAACTGACCCAGGTGCCTTGCAGGCTTTGTATATCCATTCTTAGTCTTCTGTTAAAGCATCAATATTGGCTTCTACTGGAGACAGGAGAGGAGGAGAAGACAGATCACTGAGTCTGTTCTGGCACGATAGTTCCTATGTTTTGTTCCATAGAAAGAGTTGTGATCAACAAAAACATTGCCAACCTAGGTCACTTGCCAGTTTATGAGCAATGGGATTGCTTTGCTGGTTTATGCAGCACTGGTTGTTTTTGCTGTTATTGAAATGTGACATTGGCTGACAGCTCTGTGGGATCTCACATATGGAGACTTTGCTCCGCGGGGATGGGAGAAACCGGACAAATTGTAGCGGATTTTCACATATGGGGCCAATTCATGCCTGATGAACCCCTGTGGAAGCTGCTGGCACTGCACCAGCCAAGAGGCTGACCCGTCATATCCACTGACTCATTGTGGTGCCATTTGTCACGATTAAAGCACTTGAAATTTTCCCCCTAGTGGGGGACCATGCTGAGTTTCAGCGCGTACCACTCCGCTGCCCGCCTGTTTCCGTTGTTACCAGATCTTCTGGAGCTGTTTGTGTTTGTTTAAAAGCAGAAGAGTGATCCAAGATGGTGGGTGAAGCAAATGTGGTTTACTTGGATTATAAAAACATTTGACATTCTTTTGTTGCCTTCCTAAATGTGTGACGTGAATTGGTGTGAGAACAGGCAACGCGGATAAAGAGGAATCAGATGATAGAAATGAGACCAGAGTGGTGGAAAGCAGAAGAGATGGGAACACTACAGGGGTTTGTTGAGGGATGGTCTCAATCCATCTTGCATCCAAGTGGTTTGGAAGAAGATAGCACTGCCACAGCAGTGATACATATCTGCAGAGGATGCTACTCTAAGCTAAGCAGAGATGGAGAGGAAAGGAGCACACTGGGGTTTGTGGAACTGAGACAGGATTTCCCAGATCTTTCAATTGAGTCGATCTATGTGAGCATCAGTGGGGGAAATTCCACTCATAGCTTGTGTGTGGTTGAGTGTGGCCTGGTAGATTTGATAGGCTGTGTTTGCAGTTTACTAGAGAAGCTGATGAGGGTACAGATGTGAAAATACAACTGTTGTGTTGTTTTCCCAACAGTTTATGGCTATAGTTTAGAAAGCAAAGATGTCAGCATGAGTGATTTAGTGAAAGCAAGCTCAGGTCTATTGTTATAAACAGTCTCTCAGGGCATAGTATGGGGCTTGCTTCCACTGCTTGCAATGTGCTCTGGAGGA
Organism: Ramphastos sulfuratus; assembly: GCA_013399055.1. Classification (NCBI taxonomy): domain Eukaryota; kingdom Metazoa; phylum Chordata; class Aves; order Piciformes; family Ramphastidae; genus Ramphastos; species Ramphastos sulfuratus. The sequence continues at coordinate 10,313 of WBNM01045765.1, forward strand.
GGGAACAGGACAAGAACAAGTAAGAATCCAAGAAAAATATGTTTGAAACTTGAAAAGACTAACAGGGCTGTAGGCTTAAGAGAACCAAAGAGGCATCTCATCAGAATAATTTAAGATGCTTCATAATGGGCTGAAAGGGTAAATTATGATCTGGCAGCTGAAAGACTTGTGTGGGTTTATGGCTTGTGGTGGGATTTTTTTGTCTGGTGGTTTTTGTTGTGTGTTTTCTTCTGCCCCCTC